>LPNX010686861.1:0-115062 GCA_001517045.1 Pseudotsuga menziesii
TCTGAAGCACTTCCAATGCAGACATCGCACAAGGAGTATGGCCCAAATCCTCGACAACTGAATAATTCTGGGCGGCTCGGGCATTTGGATTATGCCCCGAACGCTTAAGGACTCCCTTAGGAATGCAAGGTGTAACCTCAGGTTTATCCATAGGTTTCTCAATACGCAAAGGGGACCCTAGTGGATCAGGTTATTTGCCTGGGCTGGGTTGTGACGAACTATAATCTTTCGCACGCATCACAACTTTCGTAGCACGGAAAATGTTAATGCACCCATGACCACTAGTCTCCGGTGGATCATGATCATCACCAGACTGGTCATGGGACTTCGAGTTCATATTTTGATTATGTAGTAAAGGGTTAGTTAGCACAGCTGGGCCCTATGCCAAGAATCTCGAATTTTCCTCAATACGAGGGCACAAGTAAGTGAGGTGATCATCCTTACATAACTTGCAAGGGAACTTAACCTTACGTTTAGCTTGCTTGTCCCCCCCAGCATTTCGACCGTTCTTGTCATTATTACTAGCATTCTCGTTCTTATTCCCACCCTTACGATTATTTTTACCCTTCTTTCTATTCAGTCCAGGCTGCTGGTTACCCTTCTGGTTCGACGATTGCACAGAAAGTACATTCGCCATTTGGGTCGGTTGAGACGAAGCCATAGCTTGTCCCAAAGCAAATTGGTTGATTAACAATTGACTAACCTATTTTGCAATCGAATCTGCAAATTTCACACTTGCACAACCCACAATGCCATCAGCATGTGGTCCAGGTTTGACTTTGGGGTCGAAACTGGAACCCGGAGCGTTGGGAATAATCTCGTACAACAAACCGGACTAAGCATAGATCAAGTCCAGTTCCTGTGCCCTAAAGATCACTTGTTCCTCATTCTACACTCATGATGTAGAGACATCCTTCACTATATACGGCAATATCGACTTGAGGAACCACTCGAGGAGGAATTTCAGCGGTATAAAGGCTTTAATTAACCACTTCTGTCTACGCCACTCTTGAATATGATTAGATATATGTGTGGCTTTATCTTGCCGAAATGTCGACAAGAGCTCAGTACCAACGTTATAATGCACTAGTAGCTGGAAGTGATTAAGAAAAGTCATCGCAAGGTCGTCGAACAAAGCGAAAGCACCCCTAGGTAACTCTATATACCATTTCGCAGTAGGCCCTGTGAGGGTGCGTTGAAATAGTCTCAAACGGATTGAGTCCTGATGTAAGGAATTTGAAGAGCACCATAGGTGAAACGTAGTAACATGTTCGCTTTGATCCTCTCCTGGTTTGCCTTCGAACTTAGGTATGTCTGAAGGAAGCTTGGTAGGGACAGCCAGCCAGGTCGTGAGCCACAGGATCGTTTGTCAATCTCAACAAGTCATGAAGATTGAGCGTCGTGAGGAAAGGGAGCCTAGGATGATGAGGTCGATGGACCGCTCCCTGATTCATATAGGTCTGGTTACCACCATGGCCTTGGCCATAATGCCCTCCTCCCATATGACCTATATAGGGTGGCGTAGAAACACCATAGTGAGGTGGACCTTGACTAGTAGGAGCTACAAAGCCGTAATTAGGAGAGTAAGCAGGTTGTTGATACCCGCCTCCATAAGGTGAGGAACCCTGTTTATACTGCGTCCCATAATATGGTCCATAGGTCATTGCATGCGATGCCCCATGAGACACTCCGTAGGTAGGAAGATATGCTCCGGAAGTAGGAATATACATACCGGACGTAGGGATATATGCCCCAGAAGTAGTAATGTGACCTCTAGAAGCATGAACATAACCTCCCGAAGCAACGGGTGGTATGTGGACTTCAGACACAATCGATCTAGTAACCGCAGTACGAACCTGACTCGTAGCCATGTGCCGACTCGAAGGACCACGTGAATAAGGTGGAGGGTGGACATTTGAAGAACTAGGTATAGAGGATGAAGGGATCTGAGTAATCAAGTATGTATTGTTCCCTATCGTCACTCGTCTCGGATTTGGTATCCTAATAGGATCACTAACCCTATACCTAGGAGGAACATAAGATGTAACTTCCACCACTGGGACGGAAGGTGTAATGTGACTAGTGCTCCCAAACCTCTCCGCATGGTAAGGAATGAGAGTGCCCCCAGGCATAGTGTTAGGCTCAAAGTCAGACTCGACATGAAATGCCAAATCATGCGTAGGAAAACCAGTCATACCATAACTACCATAGCTGGTACTGGCGTGTTCAAAATGAGTCTCGGCATCTTTCGGCATGCCATACCGGTAACGTGTCAATGGGGAATCAACCCTAGAGTGAGTAGGTCTATCATGCATGGTTCCTATCTCAAAAATCACAGGACCTTACTCAGCTAAGTCGGGTGAAGGATCGTAAGTAGGAGTAAATTCCCCATCGTCTACACGAATGGGAGGAGGTGGTTCAGGAATACCTTCTGAAGAATCTCCCATGGTGTGTGAATCAATGTGTGACATAGTCCGCTTGGACTATCTAGGTCTCTCTCCCAAAGGAGGAGGAGAAGTAGAAGGCGAAAGTCCTACTAAATGATGAGAACGGTGAGGAGCCACACCCGAATCCACAATGACTCAAAAAATAGCAAAGACTCTCTATTTACGTCAACCTTAGGCCAACTATCATGCACAGAGCAATCACTAATAAAATCTAAAGCCAAATGCAAGCAAACAACGTCTGGATAAGTGAGCTCCTGAATGAAGAAGGTATGTCTCGCCTAAGAGAGGCTTGAGACTCCCATACACAACAAGTGGAGGTACGTAACCAATTATTGTGGCCCTCAGCTTCAACGCGTAAAGCTACTGTGCTGTCCGACCCCAACCTGGCTGGGACACCCGCAGAATAACCCCTGCAAAGTACCCCCTTGATATCCTAGGTAAGGTCACCAAGGTTACCTCAATATAATCAATGCTCAGGCGGACAGTCGCAGGCGGGATTGACCGTATGGGCAGGGTAGCAAAGCCCGAAACTCTCGAAAGAGCCCCCAGATACGAATACAATCCTGGAAATATCTCCGGTGCTACTCAGTTATGACTAGGGGTCATCCCAATCAATAACCGCTCACACTGCCTCGTGCTTAACTCCCTTTTGAGAGGAGGATCCTGAGAAACACTGGTTATACCAAGGATTTCACACACTCACCTAGACAGACACATACATGTTGTTGTTTAGTGATATTGGAGAATTGACTTACAATGAACTATTCCAAGATCCTAAAACCTAAGCTTGTTGGTGCACCCTATAAAAGAAAAGAGTGTAGTTCATTTTAATTTAGCGTTGATTTTAGTTGGCTTTATTACTCAAAAACGGGATATAGTCGTGCAACTAGTGGAGTTATGATGCAACATGAAGCAAAATGCACACCTGACAATCAATGTAAATGCATTGTGTCCATGAAAACAGGGTATGCTATTACGTGAAATGCACAATTTCTCTTCAAATGATGAATGCAAATTTTCCTATATGAAGTCCTAACTAGTACTCCAAAGCAAATCTAGTGCAAGTACAATGCAAAATGCAAAATGCAATGCATGATGATAAGCAAATGTTTTTGGATTTTTTGAAATAAAATGAGATGCAAAAAGCAAAAGAATGATTCTACAACCCCCAGACTCTGCAAGCACACATAAACAGCATTCAAGCAAAGCATTAAGGTAAAAGAACTCTAATGCACTAATCTCAAACAAAAAATCGAAAATGGCATGACAAGAACCTTCTTAAAAAAGAAAAAAATAGCCTAAAAAAAACGTTTCTGGTCAGAAACAGGGGTATAAACAGACTCAGGCAGTGCCAAAGGAGACTCAGTAAGTATCAGAATTCACCCAGCAACCATTTAACTTCCACAAAAAGGCAAAAACAAGGGCATACGCGACTGTTCGTAGTAAACTCGCGTGTATACGCGGAAATAGAAGAGAAACCCGTGTGCATACGCTACTGTGAGTTAAAAACCTGCGTACAGGAAGAAAGGTGCACAAACTCAAGGCAAACAGATAGGCTGAGACAAACTTCACACCAATCAGACTCTACCAGGCATACATGCCCCCAGACCCAACCCAGAAACAAGAGAGAAAGAGCAATTCAAAGTCATTGAATGCTGAGAAAACAACCCCCAAAGGACAACTACTAGGAACTCCCCAGCGGAGTCGCCAATTCTGTTACGGAGAGAAATTCCTATGGATTGGGGTACCACAACAGACAGCTTGACTCCATAAATCAATCCTTTCCAATATGCAATAGAAATAAAATGTCTAACACTAAAGGATCAGACCTCGTACCTTATTCCGGACGATTGAAGTAGATCCCCGTTGAGCTTTTCAACTTCAGCTTGAATTGATAGATTACTTTCTCAACAACAAGTAAACAATACAAGCATTCTATATATCATGGTGTTAGATCTATTCTAGCATATATAATCAATAATGTATAAGCATTTGACATAATCCAATGGATAAAATATTCATTCAAACACACATTATTGGACAAGAAAAGATATTTCTATTAATATAAATCAAAGATTACAAGATACAACCTCTGACGGCACGTCTGCGAACCAGAGAAACTAAATCCCCCACTTGGGCCTCCACCACTTCAATCCTCCATCACTAGATAGCAAGCTCACAAGCAAAAGGCAAGCTTGGGAAGAACACAAAAGTGCTCCAAAGGACAAAGGGATGCAGACTCAAGCATAAGTTCTGGCAACAATGGACTATAGTTTCGTTGCTCTCAATTCTCTCTTATGCCTTCAATGTACCAAGGGGTTCCTTATATAGCTTTTCAAATGGGTAATGAAAGGTCGAATTCGAGCGATCTCAAGGCATATGGAAGGCCAGGAGTCAAATGAGTCAGATCCATGTCAAGGAAAACTCCAAAAGGATTTGGATTTTGTACACATCCCGATGTACGCAGTTTTAGTGGTCAAACCCGCGTATATACGTGCTTATAGGTTTAAAAGTCACGTGTATCATTTTTCACATGTTTTTAGGGATGATCAAGGAAACATCAAAGGATAAAAAATGTTGCATGGGGTCTAAGGAGTCTGCAGCGGGACAGGGGAAGGCCATACAAAGTGTGATTCACCTGGAGTGGTGAAATCAGCTATAACAACTGTCGTTTGTGGCTAAGTGATTAGCAGTTTTACTAGCGCCATGGAGTGAGGGGTACTGCCGCAATACGCCAGTCGTCAGACAACCTTGGTGGCTAAGTGACTCTCGTGAACCTTTAGTAAGTTGAACATACCTCGGGTCCATATCCATATCTTCTTTGATTTAGCTCCATTTACCTTGAAACTTCATTGTAACCGCCCTAATCACATTCTGCATATTCCTTCCTTGAGGACCCTATCCCCAATTCCACTTCTCGAAACCCAAAATTTTGATTCTCACCCAATCACCTTCAAATTTTTCTAGGGTGTTCATTTTCCATTTCTACTTTATTGTCCCTCTTTAACAATTTTTCCATTTCTTTCACCCCACTTCTGAAATTCACCTTTTCTGCTTTCCTATCCCTCAGCAAGTGTTCAAAACCCAGTCAAACCCCAATTACCCACTCGATTTTTTTCCCAACTCAAAATTTTCCTTCTCTAAAGCCCTTTCCGTTTTTGGTTTTCTACCCATTTCCTTTATAAAAAAATAAAACTACTTATGATTGTCACCCACGCAGGTGCAAATAAACAAATGGAAGAAGAAATTGCCTCCATCAAGACCAAACTCAAAACTCTAGATCAAAAAATTCTCAACCTCCATCCTCTGCATTCACCCATGAACAACTGACAATAGGCTGGGTCTTTTGCAGGCACTGGGTCCTCTTCCTCTAGCAACTTTCGTGGGCCGAAGCTTTATTTTCCTTATTTCAATGGTGATGATCCGACTGTATGGATTTACAGGGTCGAACAATATTTCAGTCTGCATAACACTCTTGATATCAATAAAGTCCCACTCCCATCCTTTCATTTGGAACATGAAGCCCTTCAATGGTTCCCTTGGTACATCAAGGCTCATGAAGTGCCACAATGGACATATTTCTGCCAACTCCTTTTGCACTGATTTGGCCCTCATGGTTTTGATGACTTCATAGGAGCACTCACCAACCTTTGCCAGACTGGCATTGTGCGAGAGTATCAAACCAAATTTGAGAAATTGATCAATCACACAAAAGGATTGTCTGATACATTCTACAGGAGTTGTTTTATTAGTGATCTGAAGGATACAATCCAATCTGAAGTTAAAATGTTTTGTCCCAACACAATGATGGAAATCCTAGGGTTGGCTAAGTTGGCATAGGACAAGAGCAGGGCTCAGCAATGCCCCAAAGCCACTTTTGTTCCATTCAGAAATATGGTTCCCCAAAGACATCTAATCCCTCCAACTCCTAGAACCACTCCGATCAAACATTTGTCTAAAGCTGAGATGCGGGCATGTAGGGAAAAAGGACTTTGTTATAATTGTGATGGAAAATTCACCCAAGACATCAATGTACAAAACAAAAGATCTATCTCCTTGATGTGTTTTCTTCACCTACACTTGAAATTTGTGAAGCTGCTCAAGAACTAGTAGACGATCAGGTCAACATTCAATAGTCGTTTGTTGACCCTCATTCTCATGACGAACACCCAAAGATATCTCTCCATTCATTAGCTAGAGTCACCGCCCCACAAACCATGCAGGTCAAGGGTTTCTTCAAGAAAATCCCCCTTACAATACTCATTGATTGTGGTAGCACCCATAACTTCATTGACCCTCAAATTGCCAAACATGCTAATAGTTTTGTCCATCCTTGCTCTAGCTTTAAAGTCATGGTTGCTAATGGGAGCACCTTACCTTGCAAAGGAAAGTGTTGCAATGTGTGTATCTCTATTGGAGATAATAACTTGCTCTCTAACATATTTCCCATGCCGCTAGGAGGATGTGATGTGATTTTGGGCACTCAATGGTTACGCACACTTGGACCCACCTTATGGGATTTCGCTAAACTGTGGATGCGGTTTTCAGTTAATGGGAAAAAACACACAGTTAATGGCTTACAACCAGGTTCTCTCAGCATCATCAGTTCACATCACATGGAAAAGCTCCTTAAGATGAATTCACATGGTGTCATCGCTTAGCTCCATTTCATTCAGATGCAACCTTCAACAGTCTCAACTACTCCCTTGGATATTTCATTTTGATGCTCCCTTCAGATGCATGACTTTTCCAAGCCCTTCACTCTGGAGAGTGATGCTTATGACAATGGACTTGGGGTTGTCCTCTTTCAAAATGAACATCCCATTGCATTCACCGACAAATCCCTTTCTAGCAAGAATTTATCCACCTCTGCATATGAGATGACTATTTTGCACGCAGTACAGAAGTGGTGGCTGTACCTCTTAGGGAATCCTTTTTGCATCAAGACTGATCACCAGAGTCTGAAATATTTCCTGCAACAATGGGTCTCATCCCCAACAAAACAAAAATGGGTTAACAGACTTAGTGGTTATGGCTATGCGATCATTTACAAGAATGCTAAGGACAATTTTGTGGCGGATGCTCTTTCCTGCACATTTGATGCCCATGTTTCTCTTTCATCTATTTCTATGCCTATTCCAACTTGGTTACACTCTGTTCAGCAAGGTTATGTCAATGACTCCTCATTATCTGAAATCATCCAACAGTTGGCCAGTAACCCTTCTTTGGTACCACATTCATCTTAGGATGGCTCTTCTCTGAGATACATGGGTCGTCTGGTGCTTCCCTAGAGCACAGATCTTAAACATGTGGTCTTTTATGAACTCCATGCTTCTCCATCGGCAGGGCACTCTGGGTTCATCAAAACATATGAGCAAGCGTGAAATAACTTCTTTTGGAAGGGAATTCAATGAGAAATTCAACATATGGTTGCCGAATGTGCTCCTTGTCAGCGCCACAAGGGTGAAACTACACTCCTTTCTAGATTTCTCGAACCTTTTCCCATCCCTACAAGGATTTGGACATATATTTTGATGGATTTCATTCAAGGGCTCCCTAAATATGGAGGGAAGACTGTAATCTTGGTTGCGGTTGATCAACTCTCTACATATAGTCATTTTTGTGCTCTCAGCCATCCATATACCACCTCTTCAATCACACAAATTTTCATGCACCAGATATTCCTTCTTCATGGAATCCCTTCTTCCATTGTCTCAGACCGCAACACAACTTTCACAAGTCATTTTCGCCTCACTAACACCAAACTGCATATGAGTTCAGTTTATCACCCACCAATATATGGTTCGATTGCAGTCATCAACAAATATTGGAAAACTTATCTTCATTGTTTCACCTATGAATAACAACATCAGTGGGAAAAGTGGATCCTTCTCACTGAATGGTGGTACAATACTTCCTACCATAGTGCATCTAAAATGACTCCATATGAAGCAGTTTATGGTCACGCACCCCAATACTCCTTCCATCCACCCCCAATAGTTCACCATTTCAGGCAGTTGACATGGTTCTTCGAAACCAACATGAAACAATCTTCACCCCCAGCAGTTCACTAGTTCAGGCAGTTGCAGGAAAATCTTCACTTGGCAAGAACCCACATGAAAGAACAGGCCGATCAGCACCGTTCTGAGTGCACTTTTCAAGTTGGTGATATGGTTTTTCTTCATTTGCAGCCTTACAAGCAATCCTCCTTAAAAGTCAAAGGGCATCAAATGCTCGCTCCAAAGATATCTGGCCCATATACAGTTCTTCAAAAGATTGGGTCTGTTGCTTATAAACTAGCACTTCCTCCTTCTTCTCACATTCAACAAGTGATTGGCACCAACATCAGAGCACAAATTGTTTTACCAAAATGGGATAATGAAGGATCCATAATTTTGGAACCGGAGGCCATCCTTAATAAGCGCACTTGTCAGCTTCACTCTCGGTCCATCACATAGGTTTGCAATTTAGTGGCACAACATGTAACCAGAGGATGCTACATGGGAACCACTCCTTCAGATTCAACAACATTTTCCACATCTTAAGCTTTGAGGACAAATCTTTTCTAAGAGGGAGGGGATGTTAAGAACTCATGTCAACCCTTCTCTTTATTTTGTTAGTATATTTTATCGGATGCATATGCTTTGTAAGTTGTCCCGTTAGTATGTTGTATTATCCCACATTCATGGGGATTAATAGTTGATGTTAAATCCTCCAGTTAGTATGTTGTATTATCCCACATTCATGGGGAGTAATAGTTGTCTATATTAGACTTAGTATATAAGTAAGTGTCAAGGCTAATGAAATCATCGAAGAGTTATTGTGTATTGAGCTTGCTCAAAGGAGGTTGCCCCCTCGAAGTTGCCTGCGATTAATAAAATCTCTTTTGTGATCCATTATTTATGTTATATCATGCATTCTCATTGTTTATTGCAGAATGTTCTCCACATTAACCTCCTCCAAGGAAATACTAGCACTAATCTTAGCGCAATCATCATCCTCAAAGAAAGGAGGAAAGATCTTAACAACATTTAGTTGACTTAGCAAATCGGGATTGGAAGGTTTTTGCATAAATACTTGCAAAATGTTCTGAAGCCAAATCTTTAAGCCTTCTATCCCCAGATATAAGCTCCCCATGGGAATTCTTTATATCCCACACCGCATTGTTCAATTTAAGGGTTGGCGCAAACTGATAGAAAAATTTTGAGTTGTTGTCACTCGCAACCAACCAGATCATCAGGCTCTTCTGTCTCAAAGTCTCCTCCTTAATCCGTAGTAGAGATCGTCTTTGGTTTTCCAAAGCAACAAGATGACCCTTTCTTTCCTCAGAGAAGAAAGCTTCATTAGTTCCCTCCAGAAGTAATTGAAATTCAGCTTTGATCCTACATAGGTCCTCCTCATTTCGATTCTTTCTTTCTTTTTCCCATAAATAGACCTCCACTTTCAAAGAATGCAAGTTTGTAACTAGTTTACATATCGGTGATCCCCCAGATCCCTGATGCAAATTAATCCAACAATTACGAACCATAGAATAGAAACTAGAATCCCCCAGCCAACAGATTAAATTTAAATGGGAAATTAGCCCAGTCACAATCAAAATCCAATTGGATACAAATAGCTTTATGGTCGGAGAACCCCATATCATGAGCCCATGTTCTGAATCTGCTAATGTCCTCGGTCAAGGCCTCTGACATCAGGAACCTATCAAGCTGCTTAGCGACACCACCAGGCCCACAACGCCCATTCAACCAAGTCAGGACTGGGGCAGAGGGGATGACATCAATGAGGATCACCAAATTAATGTGTAGAAGAAAAAGTATTGGATTTTACTTTATGCATTTCATTTTTGAAGTGGTACCATCCCACATATGAGCTAAATTTGTCTATAATGTGAGCATGACACCAATGTTATATTTTTAGTGTAAGAATGTTATACTATTTTGTCAGGTTTGGTCGTATCTCTTATGTATAAATCCCTTATTATTTCAAGCAAGGATAAATGATACTTATCCCCTTACATAAAATTACATCTTATATAATTTAGAATAAAACATGTTAAGCCTAGTCACACCTCCTATGTATAAATCCCCTACTATTTTAGGCAAGGATAAGCGATACGTATCCTCTTATGTTAATTGCATCTTATATAATTTAGAATAAGACATGTTACAAGGAAATATTGGTCTAGCATGGGTGGTTGAAAGGATAAATTGTTATCATCTCCACTCAATTTCAAATATCGTTTGTGATATACTTTCTCTTTGCGAGTCAATTGTTGATGGGAGTTGGCAAGGTACTAGCGATCTTATTCTCACTTACGGGCTTAAAGGTGGGATGGATTGTAATCTAAGGAATATATATATATAGTTCATCGTCAACTTCTTTTGTATCTCAAATTTTACAAATCACTCATTTCAAAGTGTTTTTAGGTTCATCCAACAACCAACTTCATTATGGAGGTAATGAGCATGGGCCCAAAGTTTAACAATATTCAATTTTATTTTTAAGCTCATAATCTTTAATGGTCAAATTAGGATTGATAAATCTTTGTAGTATTTCAACTTCTTCTTGTTCGAGATTTTACATTTAACCTTTGTAAGAATGTAAGATTTGTCAGTGTCAATATTGTTAGTTTGATCATCTTCTTTTATGTTCCAATAATTAAGTCAAGCCTCATAATCTCTAACTCACCCTCTTTCAGAAGTGTTGTGGTTACATCATATGCGATGAACAATAATGGAGAGTTTATCCTTGCTTAACTTAAGCAATGTATGCTTATATTCTAGATTGTAAGTGTGGCTTTAGAATCTACAAAGGTACAACCAAAGCCAATCAAGAGTGAGGTGAGCAATATTACATATTTTTGGATTTATAGGTTATAAAACACGTTTGGTTGCGCTTGATTTACTAAACTATTGAAAATGATTTTTTTCTTATCCCAATCATAAATTTCTAAATTTCTAAATACCATAATAAGCTTTCAACTATCATTTACTATTTTCTCAACATTGTTGTTCTATCTTAAATGTCAATTGAAACCAATGCCGAGGTACTTTTGAGATTGAACCTCTTCAAGGGTTGTCACCATATAAATTTTTGGGGGTAGAGAGATGAGGGTTGATAGAGATAGGGAGGCAAGGGTTAAGGTGTTTGGAACACTTGTTGGTGATAATGCAGTGACAAATGGTGGTTTCTGAAGTGATGGGAAGGACACTACTGGTTATCCCTATGAACCCTCCAAATGATATAAACATTGTTTTCATGTTAGGCATGGAGGAAAGATGCTTGAACTTCCTTTTGACTGGGTTTTGGAGGGCACTGAGTTGTTGTGGGATATGGGTTTATATGGTTATTGTTTCTGGTAGGATTCCCCCTCTCTCAAGGATAAGGATCTAGTTAGTTGATGTCTAGGGTTTCATCTTTGGTAATGTGGAAATTTCTCCTTTAAATCGAGGGTTTTTCACTTTCATATTCGAGAGTTCATTGGAACGAGATCTAGCTATGTAGAAGGGGGTGTGGATTTTTGAGGATGTGGTTTTGGTTTTCATTCCTTAGATACTGCATTTTGATTCTATAATGGCTTTCAAATATTTGTTGCACTTATGTGTTCATCTAGTAGATCTTCCTCAATTTATTTGTGAGAATGGTCTACATGCCATTGGGGAATCCATTGAGGTTTTTCAGAGGGATTCTTTGGAAGCCCTTGACAGAGACTGAGTGCCCCATATTATTGTTCTCATGAGGACAACTGTAATGTCCCCAAATATTTTTCTATGGGCCACTCCTTTAGACTAGGGGAGGCAATGGCTAAGTCACCTTGTAAGGTTAATGACAAATTATTAAAGGGGGGGGGGTGATGTCGGCCATAAATTTATGAAGTATGATGTCCCAATTTGTAAATAAGGTAACATTAGACCAATGTGGACAAGAAGGGTGCATTGGTGAACTAGTAACTCTCAAAGGAATCTCATAAATGAGGAGGCGAGCTAAAAGTAGCCAAGAGGGGTGCATTAGTGGTGGAAGAAGTCAAGTGAAGTGTAACTCCCATCAAATGAGAGAGAATCTACTAGAATCAAGGAAAAGGGGATTTATGACAACTTATGACAACTTATGAATAGCAAATGAAGGCGCATGCAGAAGTGTAACTCCCCAAGAAGGGAACATGAGGAGGTAGGTGGGCCCACATGAGGTGTAACTCCCTCAAATCAATCAAAACCTCTTTAATTCGAATTTCCAAGGAAGGTAAAGTATTATTGGGTTAAAATAACACTTGAGAGTGAGATAAGGTCCCAAAGGATCATTATTTCATAAAACATCATTTATTAAATATTTTATTAATAATTGTGAGAGAATTTTAGAAGGTGGGAAAATGTGAATGATGAATTATAAAATAAGGGCGAGGGCACCCATTGGGGATCTTTTGGAAAATTTACTTCTAAATTGGAGAGCTCGCGTGGCTTTCATAGCTTGGGAGATGAGCCCCTTTCTAGCTCGGGAGATGTGCCCCTTGCATTTTTTAACTAGTTTAAGTGGTGAGAGATTCCACCCTAGCTAGTGGAGAGGAGGAGGTCATCTAGATCTCTTCATTTGTGTTTCATTGCTTCTTTTGAGAGAGATCACTCATATTTCTCCTTGGAGGTTCATTGATCATATGTATGTGTGAGTTTATTTCATATATGAAGATTCATTAGTGTTCCAGTATTTTTCTTGTATTGGTTTCCTAGTGTTTCCAATGTGTTGGGTTGGTTTCTGGTTGAGGAGGTCGCACCAGTGGGAATCCATTTATGTTGCAGGCATTTTTCATGGGATGCATATCATGTATACATGATTAAGGACACAATTTTGGAGGCATATCTATCATTTGGAGAAGTTTTTGCTTGATTTGGAGTTTGGATCAGTGTTGGTGGGCCTAAATGGTGGTTTTTTTTCTTCTTTCGATACTTCTAAAATTTTATGGGACGTGAGACCTATTCCATTGCATTTAGAGCATAATTTACAATGGGAAACACTTTTTGTTTCATTCAAAATGTTTTCGGGTGACCAAGATACACTCATTTTACCATATCTACCCTATTCACCATCTCTTCTGGTAGAGGGGCGCACTTATGCATTTCCATATTTGTATTTATTGGGTTTCGAGTTGTAGTGAGAGCCATTTATTGTTGTAATAAGTATAATTATTGTTTCTAAAATTCATAATAAATATTTACAGTGACTTTCTCCATATTGTGTTCAAATATTGAATTGTTGGTTGACGTATGTGTAAATCTTTAAATATGGCCATGCCATCTCAATGTATTTTGCATTAAAATTCCATAGGAGATCCCTGAAGTTTGTAAGTGGTCCTTTGGGATTTGTTTGAATATATATGGACATGTTTGGAAGAATTCAAGTGGGTTGCAACGTGTTTGGAATGAGTTGGAAACCAAGACACCCTTGTGTGGAAATTGGAGCTAGTCTTCCTAGATTTCAGTCCATGCCTATGGGGTTGTTATTGCTTGAACAAATCTTAAATATTTACATAATTAATACTATTCATTAAGTAAATAAGCCTCCATTTGAATTTGATGATGTGGTTTGTACTCCCCATGCTTCAATGTTGATAATTAAGAGGTTGCATACAAGGTGTCTGACAAATGTCATGAACCATATGTAATGACCATCCACCAAACATTTAAAGAAGATATGATATGGGAACATATACGGTGGTCTAAGCAATATTTTATGGTTTGCACATCTTTATTCAAATCCTAAATTATAAATAACTTCCTCCATTGTCAAATCAGATCTTCTAACAAGCCTTCATAAACCTATGTTTGGGGAAAAAGTTGAAATCAACATAATTAAAGTTGGAACCTTAGGGATAATGGTCCTAATATTTGATCGGGGATATTACAACAATGGGGGTCTTCTGGATTGCATCTTATTAAGGTGTGGAGGTTATTTGTAGACCTATCAATTTCAACCATGAGAAAAAATCATTTTCATTGTTGATTTTGCCACTCTACAAGGCATATTTTGTAGGAATTCCCTAGAAGGGTAGACTCCTACAAGAAGAGGGGGATTCTTTCGATTTTGAAACCCTTGGATCCTATGGTTCTATCTAAGAATACAGTGGGTTAAAGTTTAGTCATATAGGAGATTATAATGGGGTTTCTTCTGCTTGGATTGTCCCATGTTCTGGTGAGGTCCATATAAAACTTATGTGGGGACCCACTACTAAGAAGGATGTAGCCTTGGAAATGTTGATACTTTGTGTCAATACTTCGATAGTCAATGGAATAGACGACCTTTTGTAGACTATTCTCCACATTCTTTCCTTGTTGGTGGTGACTCAAACAATGATGATTTATGAACTATTCCTAGTAGATTGATTTGATGACAGGGTGGGTTATTTGGGCGGGATTTATTCTGATCAAGCTTCATCACTGGGACATTTAGGGCTTGTCATTGAGGTTGAGGAATTGGGGGCTCCATCAAGCATTGAAGGTAACTTGTCCAAGGCATAGGTGTAGGACAAATTTGCCTCATTGTTAGCCGAGGATACAACTCATCTTGTTCGATACGCGTTGAGTGCAATAGAGTCATCAACTTCTCTTACATCCTTCGGGGATCTTCCATTCACACATTTGCATTGAGATGTATTTGGTTATCCTACTATTTTATCCTCTTACTTAGGATGATGTGGTTTATATGGGTGGGGTCAACTATATGCCTTCTTTTTCATATATAGAGACATTCCCTCCTTTTTAGTTGTTGTAGTCGATACTCATGATGATCATATCCATTATAGTGGCAGTAAGTGTAAGTTTCTAGTTCCTTTGGTAGATTCCCTCCAAGTTCTCAAAGTCGAGGGGTGCAATTGAGAAATTGTAAGTCTTTGTTATAAAGACTCCACTTTAATCGAGGTTTGTGTTGGGTTTCAAGCCTTCTCTCTTATTTTCATGGGCCTTTGGTAAAGTCACATTTTATGAGCATTTTGGATATTGTCTCATTTTTGTTGTCTTTATCACACACACACACACACACACACACACACACACACACACACANTTTTTTAGGATGGTACCCAAGGTAAACCATCAGCCCTAATTACGGGTCCTAACTCGGTGGGGACATCGAGTGAGGCCCTTGCATAGCCACCCGAGGATTTGACCACAAGACCGTATGCTAGCATAAACAACTCTCAACCACTTGAGCTAACCCATCGAGCTAGTCTTTATCATATTTTTTGTGTATACTTTCTATGGGATTATGGTTGTTGTGTCTTGGGTTTGGGATAAATATAAGCCCTTGAACTTAAGTAGTCATGGAAGTCTCCTTACTAGTTTGATATGTAATCACTACTAGTGCAATCTTTATTCTCTTGTATAGATCAAACATGTCTTTTATTCATGGGAAAAAAATCACCATATAATGGATAAATTGTTTTCTTGTATTTAATTATCATAACCTTCTCTCTATCAATATCAATGGTAAGGTCGTAGCTTTTGTTGAAATGGTGAAGAACTTTAGGTTGTTTACGGAGATGATCAATATAGTGTACAATAAGAACATCATCAATGTATAAGAAAAGGATCACAAGTCCAAATATGTTAATACCAGCGTGGCCTTCTTCTTTTAAACATTGTTGTTTTTTATCAATATATATACCGAAAGGTTGGAAGAAAGGGGGCACTATTTTTTTTTGTAAGAAAGAAATGATTATATTAACATAGAAAAGAGATATAGGGCTACCAAAACATCAACACTGCAAACAACCAGTGAATGGTAAATTCCAACATAGACCACCCATCGACAAGCAAAGTCTTTGAACTCCCAAATCCTACCCTTACAAAACATAAATTGATAGCTAGTTCCCCGATTTCCCTCATAGTGTAAACCCATAACCCCATTGCCCCATTACATGTGAGAAGAAAGTAAAAGGAACCCAAAATAGACATGCAAGTCGAAAGCACCACAGACTGCGAAGAAACTGAAAGAAACCAGGGCCAACCTCAAAAGCACCATAGACCGGGGAGAATCCGAAAGAAACCAGATGATGCAAGAGATCCCCTTCAGGGATCAACAACACTCCCCTTATGTGCCCAGCCGAAGGAGCAAGTGTGAAAATCCCAAGAGCCTCCAACAACACATCCATATTTGAATTTAGGTGACTGCTCTCCACACGGTGCTCCTTCTAGCATTGGACCGGTGTGGCGTGCCCTTCCTCTTTTTCCATATACTCCCATAGAATGTGTCCCATGAGGTTCTTCATAACCCAAAAGAGAGCCAATGTCCTCTCATAAAGCCGAAGGCAAGCCACATTATTCCTTGGGTCCAATACCTAGTCTTCGATCCCTTTTCTTTCAGAATCAGGCATCCAATCATCTAGTTGTTGCTAAAGGTGAGCTTCAATACCAGTGAGTCGTTCTTGAACCCTTGAAGGTAGAATTAGCTGAAAAAACTGTCTCCCATGGGAATTTCTTCTGAGCCCTCGTGATGTGTCTACGGGCGACCGAGGATGGCCACCTCGAGCCCTCTGAGTCACCTTTCCTTTGCTATCCCCAACCATGGAATTCCCCAGCTCCATATCGCCATGAATATGCACGAGAGGTTCAACTAAAAACCACCACTTTTGAATCCAAAGAGAGGACATATTAGCACGCAGCTGCATGGACTTCGAACAGTTGAAGATATTAAGCAATTGTGCACTTTCCATAATGATTACAGGAGTACAATTGGAGAGCTCAGTTGTCCTCTCATTCTTTCTATCCATAAATTATTTCCTTGAAAGTCGAGATCCTCCACCCCCCGAATTGAAATCCCATCCTATAGATCTCATCAAGGAAATAATATCACATGTGAAACCAGTCATGTTATTTGAAGTGAGCAGTCCCATCCCCCCATTTCCCTCGTTCATCGTACTAGCTAAACGATGAACACTTGGATCGATCATGGGATGACATGGGCTTCTGTGTGTCTAGAGACTCCTATCCACCTTTATCATTGAGAACTTGTTGCTGGCACACCACCCGAAGTGTCTCATTCGACAGGTCCTCCCAAGCATGTTAGACACACACCTGTCATGCCTCTGTACCTGTGTTAACAAGGTTGTCTGCTACCTTGTTTCCATTACGTCGCACGTGGCTGAAGGATAAGCGTCTCATCTTGCTAACCATCTCTTCCACTTATTCCAACCTATACTCCAAGTGCCAACTAGTCAAAACCTTGGAATGAGACATGTCATTGTGAATTCTCTCTGTCATATAGATAACCACCTGTGATCATCCTTCCACCACCAGAGGAATCCAGCTATGGTGTTGAGTAAGGTCTAAATGATGAATAAGGCCCTCTAGTTCTGCAACATTATTGGTATCATGTCAATTTTTTCATAAAAAGACCTTCATCTTCCCCTCATTATCCCAAATAATACCACCAAAACCAGACCGCCCTTGATTACCCTTGGAGGCGCCATCAAAGTTCAGCTTAAAGCACCTAGACAACAGAGAATCCCAATGATTATGGGTTGAGATACTGAGGGGGGGACTCTTGGGGAGGCCCCAACTTTGCATTGACTCTTCAATCCCATAATTTCTCAAGATGAGGTTTTTGATTCCATGGGATTTCCAATCCGCCTCTCCCAAGGACCCAAGCGGGATCATTTCCAGAACAATAAATTTGATGGTTTCCCAAACTCGGGATTCATTTTTCAAAGTGTCCCTGAAGATCCATTGATTACTCTCTTTCCAGGTCTCCCAGACAACAAATATGGGGTAAATACTCCAAATTCGGTTGACAATCATGTTTGAGATCTGGTCTTCCCTTAATTATGCTAGAGCTACGAAAAACCATCGCACCCTTTCCTTAAAGAGAGTTGGAGAATGGTCACTTATCCAGCAAGTGGTCAAGAGTTTATGCACCATGATTGCATTAACAACATTAGTAAGGTCCATAAAGCCCTTTTTTTCCCCAAATGTTCTATAATTAAAATTCTTCTTCTTAACAATAGCTAGACGAAAATTGATATTTTGGGCCATAAGTTGGTTTTCCAAAGATTCTTCTAGGAAGGGTCATGTGGGTCCTAGGTAATCCTCCTTCAATTCTATAAGCTTCTTGGATGGAAAAGGTTCCCCTGCGGGTCATTCCCCATCTTAATGTGTCTTGCTGGCTATGTATGTGGATGTTACAGTCTTGAAGAGCTTCCAAAATCCCTAGGACCTTGTCCTCATTCCCATACTGTTCCAAAACCATACTTAGAAGCCATCTCCTGAAGCCCGTGAAATCCTCCCCTTAGTCCCAGAAGTCCCTGACTCTAGATAATTGATGTTCTTTGCATGTCTGAATGAGATACAGGGTGGCCAAGGTGTCAACTAGCTTTGGAAGTTGTTGCCATGCATCCTCCCAAAAAAGCATCGAGTCTTCATTCCTAACCTCCCAAAACCGTTTTCCTGGATTGAGCTTCAAACCTTATGAGCTGAGTTTCAAATGTGTGAACCCCGCTTGTATTCATCAAAACGAATAAGCTCATGTTTCTCCCAACCATTAACATTATTGCAATTCCATAATTTGGCCCATGGCTCTTCCTTGTGCATGACCCACCGCCACCAAATTTTTTCCCCGCTAACCAGATTCATCTTAAGAGGGTCTCATAAGACAAGCCCCCCATGAGTTTTGGTTTGCAAATCGTATTCCATTCGACCAAGGCATATTTCCTCTAATCATTACCTACACTCCAGAGGAAACAATGCTGTATGTTTCAGATTTCCTTTAAAGTATCTTTTGGTGTTGCCATGATGGATAGACTTAACTAGGACTGAAATACTTGCCATATTTACAGGTCGATAGGTCCATCTAGATAAGAGCTTCCTCATTTTTTCAAGAAGCTCATACTACGATCCCTTCAGAACCACCGAATCCACTAAGGGGGTGCCCAAATATTTAGATGGAGGGAGCTCTAGCGAAAGCCCAGAATAATGCAGACGTTGAACATTGTAATTGGAGGGGTGTGAAAGAAAAAAACTTAAGATTTGTGCTCATTAATCTCCAATCCTGAGGTCACCCCAAATTCATGTAAGCAACTTTTAATGGTCCTGGCTTCCTACACCAAAGGATGGCCCATCACCATCATGTCATCCAAATTCTTTTTATGAGTTTGAGATTTTTCCCTAAGATGCACTTTAATTCCTCAAATTCTTTTCTCAATGTGCTTGGATTTTATGAGCCTGCCCAATCCCTTCGCCATGATAACGAAGAGGAAAGGGGATAGAGGATATCCTTGTTGGATTTCCCTAGTGGGACAAATAAGGTTCGTTGGGACCCCATTGATTAGGATTGAGAAACAAACCGAGAACATGAGTTTTATTATCCACTGAATCTAGTCATCCCAAACACCAAACGCCCTAAGAACCTCTAGCATGTACTTCCAATTCAATTTGCCATAGGCTTTGTCTATATCCATCTTTAACATCATTCCAGTGGTCCAGGTAGTTGTAAGGGAATGTAGAATTTCATGGGTTAGGATAATGTCATCTATTGGTACCATAAACTTTCTTATCAAAACCTTTTGGATTTTGGTAGCACTCATGTAAAGAGGTATCCCAATTCTCGTTGGCAGAATATTCACAAATATTTCCGCCAAGGTGTTTCCTCTTGAATCTACACTCTTTTCACTATCCTTCATTAAATTTGCCTCATCTTCCAAAATTTTGTCAGATTTGTCAAGCTCCTTCCTATCAAAACTACATCTCATAAGTCTTTGCTACCAAGAAAACCATCTATTTTATTAAACCCTTTCACCAATTATTATTTTTAGTAATTATTTTAAATTATCTTAAAATAAAAAGGTATTATATTCTTTTTGTTTTAAAGTAATAGTTTTTATTAAAAAATAATTACGCCGTGAAGGTGTTTTCCCTATGGAGACATAGTCTTAAAAGATTCCTTATCTCCTTGGCCATTGACAATTCGACAGATGTCGCATCGGATTAGCGAATGGAGCTTGGACATGTGTTGTGTCTCGGTTTCAAACGAAATTATTTCCATGCTGACCAAATGGCATGATGGACGTTCTTTTCATGTTGACCAAATGGCATGCGGTTCATTCTTTTCAGTTGGGTCCCCGATTCTGCAATATCGATTGGGGAACTTATGTCCCTCAGATCACAGGTGTCCTGTGTGTTATGGCTAGTGCTGCACATGAATGGATTGATGGACTTGATGGATTGATTGACCAAATGGAGTGTGGGTCGTTCTTTGCAGTTAGTGTTTAGCATGTTTTTCTGGCAAGTGGCTTGCGTGTTTTCACTACACTTCTATCTGTTGTCCTAAACCACTGACCCTAGAATTCTTTTTTGTACAGGATTTTAGTGTCCTTCCCTCCAGTTCATCTCTCTCGATTCGGCAGAGTCCTTGCCAAGACTTTGCGCCGGCGATTTTGCGGAAGTTTCGGTCGAGCAGTTTTTGTAGGTTTAGCCTACGTTTCAGTCCAGCAGGCTCACAATTTGGTCGAGGTTTTGTTTCATTGGTGCTTGATGCAATTGAATACACTTTTCCCATGTCCCTTCATCCACTGGCATTAATGTTCCATCAATGCATTGTTTCTCAATCAATGCAAGAAAGCTTGAGATATGATTCAGACATGGGTCAATATCTTCATCTTTGCTCAGCTTATGACGATCTTCAAAATCTTGTTACAATATTGCATTTGCCGCATTTGTTGTTGCATCACCTTTGCTTTGCACATATAAATAGATCTTCAGGTAACCACATATTGATTTTGCAGAGCTTCATTTACACTTTACAGTTTTCAACGAAGGTTTTCGCAACTTTTCTTTAAATTTGCAGGTATTCCTTTAGTCTGCTTAAATGTTTTGAATATTCATTTAGTGTGATTATGAGCTGGTCAAACAACCTTGTTTTGTTTTGCTGTTGTGTTGCGGAAATAGGATCTTTGAGGTTTGAGGTCCAAAATACAGTATTCCCTCATTTTTTTTCCCCGGCGATACATTTTTACCTGAAATAAATTTCTTTCCATCTTCTGCTTTCCGTTGTGCGAAATTCGAAAGCCGCAAATGCCAAATCCCAACTTTCACAAATTCGGAACCCGATAGATGATGAGATAGAAATGGCGTATTCCTTGAATCAATCTTGATAGTACCGCCACAGCAGAAAGCGCAAGCCAAAAATGCCAAATCCAAGTTTTAGCTTTAATATTTATACCAAATAATGAATAATAGTCCATATTTGATTGAGGTTGTTGAAGTTTAAGAAATCGAAGTTGATTGAAGTTGATTGAAGTTGTTACTCTTTCTCTTTGAAACTAAAATTTGTCTTTGAAAATAAAATCAATTTAGTTGTAACTTCAGAACAATATTCTGCTTTCGGCTTTTTACCTAGTAGTTTGATTTAATATTTTGGTTGTGTATTTCCGCAACCCACAACCCGCAATTTGCGGGATTGCTAATTGTGGAAAGGGATAAATCAAATTTCGCTATTTTGTAATCTCACAACCCGCTAGTTTGTAATTTTCGCATCTTGCAACCTGCTAGTTTGTAATTTTCGCATCCCACATCCCGCTAAATGTCGGTTGCGGGATGGTGAATAAAATATTAAATGATATATTTACAAACTAATCTATAAACTGTCTAATATAATGAAGAAGAAAAAATGATTACAATTAAGAATTAAAAAAATTATAGTGAAAAATTGACAGGGACACAAATTAATCTATTAATGATTATTTCAAATTTTGAACAACTGCCATAGAATCAATCTCAACAGTACCGTCATGAAATATGTTTATGCGAAAAAAAATTGTTGTCATATATGCATTTTTTTTGTCATTCGATCACATGAATATGTTACATTGCAATTTTTTTTCATGCTGTGTTTCATTTCATAGGAAAATATAATCATCACGCTATGGAGAGTATGCTAACTGAAGATTCTATTTCACTCTTGTTACAACGTGCTGTCAACCTTTGCCCGTTGGTATAGGTCTCCTCATTAAACCAAGTGAACTCATTCAACTCATCATCTATTCGGTTCCGAATTTCTATTTCAGACGAGCTTCACAAGCATGACCTATTGCTTCCAACTATATATAGTAGTCTTGTAGAAAATGGACAGCTAAAAGAAGGATCTATAATCAAGGTTACCAACTGTACATGCAACAGTGTACATAGTGTAATGTATGTTTAGTATCCTTGTTGTCTTTCTCCACTTAATAAAAAAAAATGGTTCATGCATCCAAGGTTTTTCTATCCCATTGAACTCTGACATACTTCTTCTCACAGGACTATCGTATTGCTTGCACTCGAAGTTGTCACAGTGGATGCAGCAATTATTGGAGATCCTATACCTTACCACTTATCTATACCTTCTCCCTCGCAAAGTTTTTCGTCTGTTCCAATGAATCCTAGCTTAGTAGATGAAAACCCTGCCTTGCCTGCATCAACTATTCCATTCACATCACTCTTCTCTTCTAACAAAGTTTGCAACATTCAAGGTCGAGTTATTGCCAAGACAAAGCTACATGAATATGGCAACCAACGAGGGTCTGGAAAAATATTTGGATTTGACATTGTTGATGTTTCACATGATGAAATACATATATCTATATTCAATGAATTGGCACTCTCTTTATATGACCAAATACATATAGGAATAGTGTACATAGTATCAAATGGCACAGTGAAAGCATCCAATCCAATTTTCAACCATTTGAAAAACCATAAAGAGATTTTTCTAGGTTCCTCCTCAACCATCCAACCATGCTTAAATGAATACCCCTTAATACCTTTTTATTGCTTTAACTTTAAAACTATTCATGAGATACAAAGTATACCTGTCAATTCCATGGTGGACCTTG
The DNA here is from genome assembly GCA_001517045.1 of Pseudotsuga menziesii. Lineage (NCBI taxonomy): Eukaryota > Viridiplantae > Streptophyta > Pinopsida > Pinales > Pinaceae > Pseudotsuga > Pseudotsuga menziesii. The sequence goes on from LPNX010686861.1 coordinate 23,299, forward strand.
TTGGCCTTGTCATTTCAGTTTCTCCTACATCCACAATATGGAAATGAGATGGTGTTGAGACTGTTAAGTGCACTCTATTGGACTCCATGACATTTCAGGCTATAGTATTGACATAACACTTTGGGGAGAGCACTGCTAAATTGAAGGAGCCGAGCTTACATATAGATCTGTGGACAAACACACAACTCATAAGATAAATCACACAATTTACTCAGCAATTGAAGAATGAAACAGTGCAAAAATGGCTTGCAACTGTGAATGCTTTCATTAATAAAAAAGTAATTAGATGATAAATTACAATGTAATACAATGGATAAATAGCCACATGCAATTCGAATCCACATGAGGAAATTCAAATTGATTAGACTCTACTTGACTGTAGGTAAATAAGACCTTGTCTAAATCATTATCGGAGGACTCAATAGTTATCTGACCTTTTCTAAATCATTATCGGAGTTCATCGAAGTTCTAAAACACAACTCAAGTGTATAATTCAGTGTTAACCGAGGCTAATTAACTGTGGTAGGTGAGAAATGCACCTCTCCTGCATGTAGCCATGCAAACCTAGCGCTAACTGAATGTAGAGGACTAGAACTGAATGTAACTGAATCCTAACTTAGCTTGACTAGTCACGAACTCAACTCAACTGACCTTGGTTGGTATCGGCACTCCCAGTGGCTCCTAAATTGTAGGGATTGGTCTAGGAGGATCCTAAACTGACGCATGCAAGTGCAATCAGTGGCAATAGGCCTCAATTAGTGTTCCCCACACTTTATTAACTGAAACATGTGATCCAGAAGGATATTGGTGGCCACCCACCTATTCCACTTGCACCCCCACCATTGTTTCTTTTAGTTTTCCAGTTTCCTTAATTGTAGCACAATTTACTATTTTTGGCAGTTTTCGGGTCCTAAACTTTCAGAGTTGTTTTGAGGCCCTAAATGACGTCTTTTTGGGATCGAATGGTCAATAAAATTTGAGTCCGATCTTGACTTAATGTTTGTTATTTATGGATGTAGTCCTTGAAGAGATGTTTCTAACGATGTATCATGTGCACCAAAAGAAGGTAGTATGCCAAAGTTACGACCCCAGGAAATTGATGTACCAAGTTACCCAACGGGGCCCACATTCTGGCGTTTCACCTCCTAGGGTTAGGTTTTTAGATGTGTAGGGTTTCCATTATTCCTCAATAATATATAGGCCTTCGAGCCTCATTGTAACAGGGAGTTTAGAGGCATGTAGCGACCACATCTCTTCTAAGAGATAAGCTACCAGCACTCTAGCTAGTTTATTTCCATTCTGTATGTAAACAAGTTTTAGTTCTTTGATTAACGAAATGAAGTGTTATTTCTGCTGCATATTTGTTTCTATGGTTATTGTGTATTTTTTTGTGTTCATGCATAAATCCAGATTAGTGGTATCAGAGCAATCTGCTCTTTCTCGATCCTTCTTTACATGTCCCCAACGAGGGCGGGTATAAAGAGTTAGGGCTCGATCTGGTTGAACCTTTGCAAGATCAGCCTCGCAAATCCCGACGACCTCCCATGGGGGACGAAAAGAAAGATGAGGGCGTAGAAGATCCTATCAAAATATTGCTCGAGGAGGCCATTCAAAAACAAAGTAACGCGATGATGGATAACTTCGCCCAGATCCTTCAACGACTTCCCACTGGCGGGGCATCTGCATCTAGCAGCCACTCCGGAGGCGCAACCTCTTTTAAGGTACAAGTAAACTTTGACATTCCCATATTTGATGGTTGAATAGATGCAGATGCCGTAGATAGATGGTTGAATCTATTAGAAGGATATTTCTCAGTTCAGGACTTTTCCAACCGGGAAAAGATTACTTTAAACTAATCAAAGCCACCCCCCATGTCAAGGACTGGTGGGAAACCTATTGTGAGAGAAAGGACGAGGAGGAACCCTCTCTGTTCTCGGTACCCACTTGGAATTCATTCCAAGATGCCATAAAGGGACAATATTATCTCATGGGGAGCTATGAGGACAAGTACATACAATGGACTACGTTGCGGCAGCAAAGAGATCAAGATGTCCATGAGATGACGAATCTGTTCCATACCCTACGCACAAGGTTGGGTATCAAAGATTCAGAGAAACAATTGGGGTTGAAGTACCACAATTGTTTGCACATATACATTCAGGAGGAAATGGAGTTCCTCGACATCTCCTCGCTTGGTACGACATACGGTATGCTGCCAAAATTGAGCAAAAAATCAAACAGAAAAAGCGAGACTTTGGATCTGCGAATCAGAAGCAAGCGAAAGGTGCCCCCAAACCACAGAAACAAGGACACAGCCAAGGCATGGTGACTCTAGAAAACTTTCCAAATTTGTAAGGAAAGAATAGTACTACGAAGCCGAAGAAGGAAGCGGGAAAGTGGTGCGAGTTCCATAAGAGCCCCACTCACAACACCAGTGAGTATCGGGCCAAGCAGTCACTGGTGGCTGAGATAAAGGCTTTCGAATCAAATGCATACTCTAACACTGAATCAGAACCTAAGAAGGGGAATGATAGAGGGAAGAAGATTATCGATGCAGAGCCCAATGCCACCGTTTCCACCACAAAGATCCAAAAAAAAGAACCAAAAGATTCAGAGGAGGAGGAGCGTCTTTTCCACTCCCAGATGTGGGTAAAGGGTTCCCCGCTACAGTTCATTGTCGACAGTGGGAGCCAAAAGAACCTCATTTCAGCAGAGGTCGTGAAGCAGTTGGGCTTTTTGACCACAGCACACTCGCAGCCGTACACCATCGGGTGGCTTCACCAAGGACGGGATCTTCACGTCAGCCAATAGTGCTGCCTTCCCTATAGCATCAAGCCATTCACCGATGAGGTTTTATGTGATATTGCTCCTCTTGATGTTTGTGATGTATTATTAGGTCAACCATACTTATGCAAGCGACATGCTATGTATGAGTCTCAGCCTCGCACTATTATTATTACGTTTGGAAATAAGTTGTACAGGATACCAGAGGTACCACCTCCTACCGCTATCTATTTGGTTACTGCAAAACAATGCAGTAAACTCATTTCCAAAACCAGGAAATTTGTTTTCTTGATGATCCTCCCTCAGGGAAAGAAGAAGATCATGACCACAACCTCCAGACAGGGCCCATCTGCACAACAACAACAAATGGACAAGGTCGTGGAGGAGCACTAGGACATATTCACCTCACCCACAGGGGTTCCTCTGCAATGTCAGGTCAAGCACCCCATTGATCTGACCCCGGGTGTGCCGTTGCCCAATGGAACGATCTAACAACTCTCTGTTATGGAGAATGATGAAATCAAGAGGCAAATTTAGGAGCTGCCGCAGAAGGGTCACATCCGGCCAAGTTCATCGCTCTGTGGGAGCCCGATCGTGTTGGTACAGAAGAAGGATGGGACTTGGAGACTCTGTATTGACTATCGAGCACTGAACAAGATCATTGTCTAGAATAGGTACCCAAGCCCATGGATTGATGACCTCCTAGACCAACTTAAAGGGGTGAAATATTTTAGCAAGATCGACTTAAATTTCGGGTATCACGAGGTACCGATCGAATGGACCGATGTGTGGAAGACTGCCTTCAAAGCCAAGGAGGGCCTTTTTGAATGGTTGGTCATGCCTTTCGAGTCGATGAATGCTCCTACAACCTTCATGATACTGATGGACGACATCTTGCTGCCATTCACCAACTCATTTGTAGTAGTGTACTTGGATGACATCCTGATATTCAACCAAACTTGGGAAGAGCACCTCCACCACATCCGACAGGTCCTCCAAACGCTGCGGCAACACAAGTTGTGTGCCAATTTGGACAAGTGCACTTTTTCCATGACTCAGGTTCAGTGTCTGGGATACATTATTCATGAGTATGGGGTACACGTGGATCCAACCAAGATCCAAGTCATTCGGGATTGGCTAGCCCCAACTACTCTAATAGAGCTTCACAGCTTCCTGGGTCTTGCTAATTTCTACTGTAGGTTCCTTTTGGGATTCTCTCATATCACTTGGCCCTTGAGTCGAGTCACCAAGGGAGGAGCAAAAGAAAAATTCTTCTGGTCAAAAACTCAATAGAATGCGTTTGCAGAATTGAAACCTCGCCTCTACTGTGCCCCAGTGCTCACATTACCAGACTTGCAACAACCATTTGAGATCGAGACAGATGCCTCTAACTATGCTAATGGGGTAGTCCTTACTCAACAAGGGCATCCGGTGGCATATCATAGTGAGACACTGTTTGACACAGTCGAAAATATCACACTTATGACAAAGAGATGTATTCCATTGTACAGGCTTGCCGACAATGGAAGCATTACATTTTGGGGAAGGAAACGATCATCCACACAAACCATCGACCCCTGCAGTTCATACAGACACAAGGGAAGTTACAAAATGATCACCATTATAAGTGGTCCACATATCTACAACAGTTTCATTTGAATATCAAGTACAAGAAGGGAAGCACCAATAATGTTGTAGACTGCCTTAGTCGACCACCGATTGTGGCGATAACCACCGTGCTCAACTCTTGTGGGCACGAGACTTCTGATTGGCTGATTCTCTAAAAGAGTGATCCACAATTCAACCACACATACATGAAACTCTTGGAGGGAAACCAAGTTCCAAATTTTCACCTCCAGGATGCACTACTATGTCCCATTGACGTAGCCATGCCATTTGTAGATACTTAGGCTGATTCAGCTCATGTCCAGTTTGAAGTTTCTAAGGCAAACAAATTCATTGAGTGCATTCATCACATTCGCCAATAGGTTCATGACATATTGGACAGATCTAATGCTAAGTACAAGCAACGACATGATTAACATCGGGTGCAATACAACTTCCAGGTGGGCGACAAAGTGTGGCTACATTTGCAGAAGGAGCGCTTCGCTGGACCCCGCTGGAAGCTTCACCTGCTCTGATATGGGCCATACACCATCACCAAGGCTGTCAGGGACAATTCCTTTAAGCTCAGTATTCCACCATTTCTTGTTCTGCACCTAGTGTTCAATGTGGACCGCCTTCAACCCTACTTTCCACCTCTACTGGACACATAAGACGTGGAAAAACAACTCACACCAACAGAGTTAAACCCCGACTGCATGGAACAAGCCATAACTGATCAAATTATGGACACATAGATCAAGAACAACCACCAATAGAAGATCTAGCTATATCAAGTTGTCAAAGCAGGCCAACTCCTTCACCAGGGAAAGTGGCTCACTAGAGACCAAGTTCAGCAGAAGTTTCCTCATCTCATGGAGGAACTCAACGCAATGGGGACCATTACTTCCTAAGGGGGGAGGAATGATCCAGGAGGATATTGGTGGCCACCCACCTATTCCACTTGGACTCCCACCATTGTTTCTTTCATTTTTCCAGTTTCCTTAATTGTAGCAGAATTTACTATTTTTGGCAGTTTTCGGGTCCTAAACTTCCGGAGCCGTTTTGAGGCCCTAAATGACGTTTTTTTCGGCATCGAATGGTCGACCAAATATAATTCCATTTAAAACTTCATGTTTTTTATTTCTAGATGTAGTCCTTGAATATATCTTTCTAACGATGTATCACGCGTGTTAAACAGAGGTAGTATGCCAAAGTTATGACCCCGAGAAATTGATGTACCAAGTTACCCAACGAGGCCAACATTCTGGCGTTTCACCTCCTAGGGTTAGGTTTTTGGATGTGTAGGGTTTCCATTGTTTCTCAGTAATATATAGGCCTTCGAGCCTCATTGTAACAGGGGGTTCAGAGGCATGTAGCCGCCACATCTCTTCTCAGAGATAAGCTACCAACACTCTAGCTAGTTTATTTCCATTCTGTATGTAAACAAGTTTTAGTTCTTTGATTAATGAAATGAAGTGTTATTTTTGCTGCATATTTGTTTCTATGGTTATTTGTGTATTCTGTTGCGTTCCTGCATAAATCCGGATCAACATGTGCCCCAATTAGGCCAAGTGGACCCAATGGTGCTAGTGACTAAAAATAGACTGGATGGACTCATGATTTAGACATATGACCAAATTGGACAAGGGAGGATTAATAATCCTAACAGCCCCCCTGAATGCTAACTTGGACAATATGTGGGCCCTAGTGACTAAGACCATAGGTCACCCATTACATCAAGTAAAGTAAAGTAACTGCTTAATACAAGGAGCTGGGGAAAAAACCACATGGGAAAAAAGCCCCCCCTCTACCTAAGCAGATAGAATTTGGATTCAAGTTTGAAAAAATTGGAAATATGTTGTTGCAACCTTCATCTCTGTGATGTAGTGAAGCAGCATGAATGGTGTTTTGTGCACAAGTATTCTGGGTCTTGGCATGTAGACTTCTCCTTCTTGTCCTAAAGTGTTGATGGAAGGAAGGAGGATTGTAACCTTTGCCTCTTTTTGGCAGAAGAGGTGTATGATCCACTCTATCCTCCTGAAGGCAGTGTGACTGATCAGACCTTGCCATGTGACATCTTATAGGAAATTTGTTGCATCTCTCTGAAGGAGGTAAGATTGCATGGCATAGCACAAGCTTCTCTGTCTTCTGAATGTCAGATGGATTTGCAGTCATCTTCCTAGCTTCCTGCTTGGAGGTAGGGACTAAATATGAATATGAATCTTAATCTCATGAATTGACACAATTGGTTCTGTAATACTAATGGAAACTGCAAGAGAAGGAGATGGAATGTTTTTACCTTCCCTTTGAGAGTGCACTGGTTCTAAAAAAGGCATGAAGTGTGAGAACTCATATGCCTTGGAGGCATGATTTGCAACACCTTTTGCTATGATGTTCCTAGTAGAGATATTTGTGATCTCCACTGAGACAGGACCAAAGATCACTCGCTTTGGAGAGCCAGTATGAGTCATCTGGTACATAGATACCAAATTTTAAGCTAGGGAGGGGACATACAACACATCATTGAACCTTCCATGTTCAAGCTTGATAGAGCCCTTCCCTTTGGTTTGAACTTTACTGTTATTGCCCAGCTGAATACTACCATCAAAAGATTGTAAAGAAGAGAATTATTCTCTTGATGCAACCATATGATTGGAAGCTCCAGAATCAATGAGGAAGACATGTGTTGTTGATCAATTGGCGTTCAGTGCATGGCCTCTTTCGAAGCAATTTTCTTTGTTTTATGTGTCTTCTGTTTGGTCAGCCTTCCTTGCACTAGCAGGTGCAGTAATGTTACATTTCTTCAGAAGAAGAGTCATTTCATCAATTTGTCTTCTCATGCAGGAGCTATCTGGATGAAAGCCCCTTCCACGATAGGAACAAAGGGTCTTCCCTTTGCCATTCTTCTTGCTTCTTTTTGAACCTAATGTAACAACCCAAAATTTCGTAAAAATTAAATTTTTTTAAAGTGACATAAAATGTCTAAAGTTGCAACTAAGTAACTGTTAGCAGTTAGCAGAAAATGAAACAGTTTATAACAGATCATGGGTTTGTTTCATTAAAAGAATCTGTAAACTAAAGGATGTAATCTTAAACATCTGTGTTAGTACTATTAATGACTTAACAGCTTTAATTTTATCAGAGTTAGAAAAGGACTTGCATTTAGTTGTTGCTAGATATACTGATGATTTACTTTTGTCAAGTAGGTAAGAATTCTTGTTTGAGATTGGGGCTTGCTTAGCGTTCTGCTAACTCAGTTGGATTGCTAGTTCTTACAGGTTTAGCAGGTAAGCGTACGATCCTGTAGGTGTTATTTTAAATTACGTCGAGAAAATTACTTTCCTAGCATGTTAAGATGCTAGTTTAAGAAAAGGTTAAAATATGTTGCTTGTCTTTGATGAGGTAAAGTAAATTATTTTTCGTTGCTATGAATCTATGAATGTATTTATAACTAACGCCATATTGAATTTCCATAAAAAACATAAACAATGGTTTAAAATACAAGAGCAAGTACTTACCAAAGTTCCTTCAGTCGTATGATGATTATCTTCCAAAAGTCTACAGTACATGGTTATTTTTCTTGAGTTTATAGTACTGGTTATTTATAAATTCCCATAGAGAGCATAGAGTTCAAGGTTTTGGTTTAAGTTTACTTCAACTGCTTAGTGATCTCACAGCTATTCTCACTTTAATACTCAAGGTGTCCTTCTCTTAAAGCATGACCATGTTCCTATGTTTTTCAATTATAAATTTTACAATGAGTTATTAGACTCTTTATGAGAAATTCTCCATTAATGTTAGTCTTCAGTTCTTGAAGACTCCCTCAATTAACAACATAAAGATTTTGTTTTGAGAAGTTTAAGGCTTTTCCTTTTTCACTATAGTCATAAGCTATGTTATAACCATTCCATACTTCCTTTTACTAGTTCTTTAACTACACCATACTTATTTGACTTGTTTGCAAGCATGAAGAACTTCTGGGATAAATAAGTATCCAAGTTGTAACCATAGTATTCAAATTATAGATATAGTACAATAGTATTTCAAGATATAACAATTGTGTTAGGTTATAACCTAAGGTAGTATTACCTACCAAACAACTACTATGATGAAATTGCAATGATGGCAAACAAATATTATATGGTTTAAACCTATACTTTGTTAATTTCCATGGCATATTATATATTGATGGGATGTTGCTTATCATTAGCAACCATAGGTCATATGGTTATTTGCAATGATAGATTTTAAAATGTTTTCTGCAGCGCTGACTTAAGGTTTCGACCCACGCTTGTTGAAATTTTTGGAACGGCATGTGGATAGGATTTCATCCATTCGTTGGTTGACTTAAAACCATGCAAACCCTACTCCTTTTCATTTTCAGACCGAGGGTTCTCCTTCTTGTTAGCCGAGCTGTGAGCTTGCGGCCATGAGAAGCCTGTAACCACCTTTAAAATTGGGAATTTTGCTTGCAAATGCTATATTATGGCTGCTGGGTAAAGTCGTTTATGATTTGAGTTTTTCCTGTGTGTTGAAGAATACATCGCGATTGTGGTTGTTGGTTTCTCAATGTAGCCCGGAGTCTGTACTTTTCTCACTCCTGCAACTGCTCACACATAGCTTCTGCATTGTAAACTTGAGTTGGTTTTCTTGCCTTCTCCTTTGCAGAGGTGACTTCAAGGGTTCTTGCCTTTCGGTTTGGTGCCAACGTGACCTAGTGTGGCCATATCTTCTCAGCTTCGACTCTAGTTAACAGGTAAAACTTACCCTATCTCGGTTTTTCTTTTTCATTTGATTATCTTTACGAGGGTTTTATCATTTTATGCAAACGAGTATTTAACAAAAGTTTTGGTTTAGAACTTGCAGGTTCCTGCTACTGGCTCCAATACCATAGGTGGAAATGAGCTCATACTTCAATCCTTCCATGGGATTCCAAATGGGTAAGCCCCAGTTCCATCGAGGGTTCTTCCTGCATGAGGTTATGGTTGTTGGAAGTGGTTCTTGTGGTTGAATACACAGCTTCGGTTCTCTGTTAGTTATGATTTAAAGCTTGTTTATTGTATGTCCATGTTTTTAGAAACCCTTATGGGTACTTCGTGCAGGGTAAAGAAGGCTCTTGAAGCCATGACGTAAAATGGTTTTTAAAAGATGTTTTTAGCCTTACGGCCTAAACAATGTAAATGCTTTCGTTTTTATTTTAAAAGAGCCCAGCTCTGAACTCAGAGAGGCTTGTCGACCTCTATCTAGTTTAGTTCAGTTTTTACAATAAATTTTAGTCAGGAAGACTGTGAAACAGTCAGGGTTGTAATGTGAACAGGATTTTGTTCTCTTGTCAGCAAATATTTTGATATTGTTTAATATAAAAGAATTTTGTGCATTTTCGTTTTATTAGCAGGCCTGAGATTCGACCCTTTGACTCTGAAGGCTATAAGCCATTCCTCAATAAAGGATTATGTATTTGCAAAAGGTGTAATTATTATTGGATTATTTTAATCAATAATTTGTATATGTAATATATTTCATTATTACCCTGTAATTATGATAATTTTCCATGCACAATTTCTGGGAAGATTACTGTGTTTTTAAGGGTGATGTTTTATTCTCGTTTTGGCTTTTAAAGGGTTAATGATTATATAAACCCTACAGTTCGATAATAGCTTTATTGTACTTAGTAAATTTTTAGCTCTGTTCGATAATAAATAATAGATAATAGCATTACTTACATATATTAGTTCGATACTAGCTCTATTTATTTAATAATTTCCTTAATGATTTTTACAGTTTGTTTTAACTCTCAGTTAAGAAGAATTAGGGTTTTAATGCTGCATACATGAAAATAAAATATATTTATCTTTCAGTAACTTCTATAGTTTTAAAAGGATTATAATAGTATCCTTCGGTCTTAGACAGAGACACACAGTGTCTAGAATTTCAATGTTATAAAAATGTTTTACAAATTATTTTTACGTGTTTCTTTTTTTAGATGTTAGCTTACTTACTATACTTATGTTTAATTATTAAACTGTAATTTGTATATTTTAATCAAAGTATACTATTCTTTTCCATACCTATCTTTTAGTGTAAAGCTGAAGTAATAAATACAGACAATATCTAATACTTCTTTACAATAGAAATCATAAGCAAGCGAAGTAAAATCTAGTTACAGTTTTCATTCAAGTAAAAGAATCATCTCATTCACCTAAACGCCCAGCTGTACTAGAGTACTGCCTAAGTCAGGCGTGGAAAAATACACTTTGGGAATTCTAATTCTATCGGTTTCTCATTTTACATATTCATTTCTATTTCTAACATAATTTGTAATTTACCAAGCCTAATATTACATATTTATTCTTTTCTTCATAAACCCTAAAATACTAACATGCCTGTAGTTAGAAACTGATAAACATTTTCTTGAAGACAGTAAACAAATATAATAACATAAAGACAAATAGAACCTGTTAATGACAAGACGACAACAGCTTAAGTAGGCCGTTCCTTCCAACCAAACTCCTGGAGAGCGCTCATACAATGCTTCCTCAGGACCCCCAAGCTTGTTCTTGGTCTTCTTGGCAGAGAAATGGGTGGAGAATACAACTTTAAGACCTTTGTTACCTGACTGGTCCAATTACCTCAGTAATTAAAATCTGCTCACAACAGTATGAACTTCATCCTAGAAGTTGCAACAAGTTCAGTCTCAACAGTTAACCCCTCAAACTCACTTCAGTAATCCCCTCCACTGAATTTCTCTTGAGTAAATTCATTCACCATGAATGATCACCTCTAGAATGAGCAGCCTCAGCTGTCTTCAATGGGAAATTTTATAGAGATGCCTAGGTCTTCTAGGCCAGTTTCCATTTAATGAGCCACCTGCTCTAATTCCACTTTCTTGGGGAATCATGACCACAAATATAGGGAAGTTTCCACCTGCGACAGATGGAAGTGGTTTGAGGATGCTACCACTTGTCAGTTTACTCTCCACCCAGTCTCCTCCACCAATTAACCAGTAAACACTCTTTTAACAACTTCCCTAAGCTGTTGTCTCATCATTTATTTATTTATAAATAAAATATTCTAAATTACATTAATTATTCTTGACCCCACTGGGTCATCAATTACAAACTTAGCATAAAATATAACACAGTGTTCCTCAAATAACATTAAATTGTTTTTGCAAATTGGGGCATGTGACATACACCCCCCCTTAAATTATAATATCATCCTCGATGTTATTTATTCCTCATCCTCAGAGTTCCCCTGAAATAGAATTGGATATGCATCACACATATGACTTTCCAATTCCCAGGTGGCTTCCTTTAGACTAAGGTGCTTCCATTGCACCTTCACTTGACCAATGGTGCGGTTCCAAAGCGAGATCTCCCTCCACTTGAGGATACAATCCGGTTCCACCAAAAAATCTCCTTCGGGTTCCACCTGCACATCATTCCAATTAATAACATAAGTAGCATCATGTACATATTTTTTTAATACAGAAATGTGAAAAACATTGTGAACTCTTAAATTCGGCGGTAAAGCTAAATGATAGGCTACTTGTCCGATCCTGGACAATATTTCAAAAGGACCACAATATTGAGGTGCTAGCTTGGCACAGATACCCAACATCAAAGAACTATTTTTGGGTCTCACCTTAATGAAAACATGTTCACCTACTCGGAACTCCTTTGAAATTCGTTTAAGATTTGTTTGACTTTTCTGTCGATCTTGCGCAATTTTCAGATTACCTTGTACCTGTTTTACAATTAATTCCATTTGTTTCAATAATTCAGGTCCTAATACTAATCTGTCCACTAGATTACTCCAAGAAATAGGAGTATTGCATTTCCTTCCATATAGAATTTCGAAAGGACTATACCTAGCTGAAGCTTGATAATGATTATTGTAAACAAATTCTACCAGGTGTAAATAATCTTTCCATTTACCTGGCTACTTCTTTACGTACATTCTAAGTAGATCTTCCAGTACCCGATTTACTCTTTCATTCTGTCCATCAGTTTGAGGACGAAAAGAGGTACTAAAATTTAACGTGGTATTTAATCCTTTAAACAAGGATCTCCAAAAATTACCTGTAAATTTAGGGTCTCGGTCTGAAATTATCATCTTCAATATTCCATGCAACCGAAAAATTTGTTTTAAGAAAATATCAACAATATTTACAGCTTTATAAGTGGTTTTTACACGTGTAAAATGGGATGCTTTACTCAATTTGTCAACCACTACCATTATTGAGTCATTTAAGTTTTGATTTTTAGGCTGTCCAGTAACAAAATCAAGGCTAATTATCTCCTGTTTCTAGCTAGGGATAGGCAAAGGCTGAAGTAGCCCAGCTGGATGCTGATGTTCATTTTTTACTTGCTGACATTCAAAGCATCTAGCAATATATTCTGCCAGTTCAGTCTTCATGTTTGGCCAGAAATAATCTTTTCTTAGCATGGTTATAGTTTTCTGATAACCTGGATTCCTTGAATAAGGAGTTTTATGAATTTCTTCTAGAATTAATAACTTAATCTTAGGTACATTAGGTACATATAATATGTCTTTATACAGTAATAATCCTTTTTCATTCAAGCTGTACCCTATACTTAGACTTTCTATTAGATTTTCTTTTGCTTTTGCTTGTAACTTTAGGTAATTTTCATCTTGTTCTATTCCCGCTTTAAGCTGTTCTTCCAAATTTGTTGTATAAGTGCTGATAGCTACTGTAAAATTCAACTTTGCATTTCTACTTAATACATCAGCAACTTTATTCTCCTTTCCTTTGATGTGTTGAATTTCAAAATCGTATTCACTTAGAAAAGCTAGCCACCTAGCTTGCATGGCATTCAAGTTAGGTTGATCTAACAGATATTTCAATCCTTTATTATCCGTCATTAAGATAAAATTCCTTCCAATTAAATGATGACGCCACATCTTTAAAGCATGTATGACAACAACTAATTTTAAGTCATAGGTCGCATAATTTTTTTCATGAATCTACAATTTTCTAGACTCATAAGCAATGACATGTCCTTCTTGAGTCAATACTCCACCTAAACCGTCATTGCAGGCGTCAATACATACTATAAAATCTTTATTAGGGTCAGTAATTCTTAAAATTGATGCGCTGGTTAATAAGGTTTTTAACTTTTTAAAACTATCTTCGCACTTCTGATTCCAATCAAATTTCTTCCCCTTTTTCTGCAAATAGGTTATCGGATTTGCAATTCTCGAAAACCCTTCGATGAACCTCCGGTAATAACCGGTAATCCCCATGAATGATCGGACGTCAGTTACGTCTTTTGGGACTGGCCAATCTTCGATTGCCTTTATCTTTTCGGGATCCACCAAAATTCCTTCTTTAGTCACCACATGACCTAAGTACTAGATTTTATCTTTAAAGAAGTCTCATTTACTAAATTTCGCAAAAAGTTGATGCTCTTGTAACTCTTGCAAGATAATTTTTAAGTGTTCTTTATGTTCTTCTTTAGATTTCGAATAAATTAATATGTCGTTGATAAATACGACCACAAATTTATCTAGATATTTGTGCATTACATTATTCATTAGACACATAAAAACAGTTGGAGCGTTAGTAAGCCTGAAAGGCATAACGACAAACTCGTAATGTCCATATCAAGTTCTAAAAGTTTTTTTAAAGATGTCTTCATATTTAATTCTGACTTGGTGATATGCACCAGGTACCAGCTCAATGGTAAAATCTAATTCTCGTTTCGGAGGCAGTCCCAGAATTTCTTCCGAAAATACATCTGAATATTCCTTTAGAACCAGTATATCCTCTAATTTTAATTTATCTATGTTGTTCAGATTTTCTTCATTGGTTACTATTACTGCATAAGCCTTACAACCTTTCTTAACATATCTCTTAAGCTGCAGAGCAGAGATCTACCTTACGACTGTTTTCCTAGGGATTCCCTTTACACTTATTAATTTTCCATCATTATTTATGCAAGTAAAGGTTTTATCGAAGCAATTCAAGACCACCCTATGTTGCTCTAACCAATCCATACCAATTAATATATCATATGAACCTAAAGGTAGTACATTGAGCTTAACAAAAGTTTCAAACTGATCCATAGTTACTGCACAATTCTTTACAAAGCTAATTACCTTTCTCTTTGCACCAGTAGCTAACTGAACTAACCAAGAACTTGTAAACTTTTCAACTGGAAGTTTACACTTTTCTACCAAATTAGGAGAAAAATAGCTTAAACTAGCTCCTAGATCAATTAAAATAGATATAGGTATTTGATTTATCTTACCTTCCACTTCCACCATGGAAGTTTGATAGTCTGTTTTCCGATTCTCTAATGCTGCATTGATCCTGGGCATTGTCCTCGCTAGAACACCAACAGTCATCTCCTCCTGTATTGTGTGGATGTTGCTGACAGTCTTCTTTGAATTGTGACAAACTTATGCATAATGCGGACCATTGCATTCCCAACACTTTATGTCTTCTTTTCGTTCAAAGTTCTTTGTGTAGTTACTATGATTGTTAGCAAACTCTTTATTCTTTTGATTATTCTAATTGGTTTGTGAATTACTTTTATTCCCATGGAAATTCTTATTAGGAAAATTTCTGGTGTTATTATTTTTAGAATTTTGATTAGGTACAAACTCTTTCTTCTTTTAATCAAAGTTATTATTCCTTTTGGCCTTCCAGTTGGCCATACTCTCCTTTTTACGATTTTGTTCATAACATAAATTCGCTTTTCTCATGGCTTCTTCTAGAGTTTTCGGATTGTCATACTCAATCCTGTCCTTTATATGATAAGGTAAATAGGTGAGAAATCGCTGTACCTTAGGTTTCTCGTCCACAATGTATGGCACATACTTGAGTAAACTTAGAAACTTACTATTCAGTTCTTTCATATTCATTGTACCCAGTTTTAACTCATAGAATTCCTTAGCCTTTTCCTCATAGTACTGTTCAGATAAAAATTTCTTTTTGAAGTATTTCTTGAATGTGCTCCAATTTATGTTTTTCTCTCTTATACCTTTCAATCTTTTTAAGTCTTGCCACCATATATCATCTTTCTCCGTAAGATTATAAATAGCCATCCTGGCCTTCAGTTGATTAGAATAGTTATAAATCTGGAAGTACTTCTTCATCCCGAATAGCCAAGATTCCGCTTCTTCCCCCTTTTCATTTTCTCCATTAAATGTTGGTGGCTTGATCTTCGTGAACTCCCCAGAGATTTCTTCATAAGGTTTATATTTTTTTTTTCTAGTATGGTGGTTATCCTCACTATTGTCACTAGTATAATGAGAGTTGTTTTATCACCATATATTTCAGAAGCTGAGCTACTTTCATTTTTAAGTTGTTTAGTATTTTTATACTTATGCTGATAACCTATATCTTCAGAATCAGTTCTTTGACCCTTTCCCTCAGTATGAAATCTTTCTATTAAGATCTGATTCAGCTTCTCTTGAGCTCTTAGAATCCTCTCATTTTCTTTCTTAACTGATTCCATCTCTGATTTCAATTCTTTAACTATTTGTAGTAGTTCGGAAGAATTATTGGTTATATCTTCTTGTATAGGTTCTTTTTGTAGATTATCTTGTTCAGTGTAAGGACATTCCTCATCTGCATATTCTTCCAATCTTTCCATACCTATCATGAACTTCATAAACAAATTTCTTTGTGTGTATCATTCAAAGAAAACAACATCAACATAATTATTTAAATTTACTGTTCCATATAAGCAAGTTGAGCTTCATTAAGGCCTAGTGTTTGAACCTTGTGCTCTGATACCACATGTAACAACCCAAAATTTCGTAAATATTAATTTTTTTTAAAGTGACATAAAATATCTAAAGTCGTAGCTAAGTAACTGTTAACGGTTAGCAAAAAATGAAACAGTTTATAAGAGATCATGGGTTTGTTTCATTAAAAGAATATGTCAACTAAATGATGCAATCTTAAACATCTATGCTAGTACTATTAATGACTTAAAAACTTTAATTTTATCAGAGTTAGAAAAGGACTTGCATTTAGCTGCTGCTAAATATACTGATGATTTACTTTTGTCAAGTAGGTAAGAATTCTTGTTTGAGATCAGGGCTTACTTAGCGTTCTGCTAACTCAATTGGATTGCTGGTTCTTACAGGTTTAGCAGGTAAGCATAAGATCCTGTAGGTGTTATTTTAAATTACGTCGAGAAAATTACTTTCTTAGCATGTTAAGATGCTAGTTTAAGAAAATGTTAAAATACGTTGCTTGTCTTCGATGAGGTAAAGTAAATTCTTTTTCGTTGTTATGAATCTATGAATGTATTTATAACTAACACCATATTTAATTTCCATAAAAAACATAAACAATGGTTTAAAATACAAGAGCAAGTACTTACCAAAGTTCCTTCAGTCGTATGATGATTATCTTCCAAAAGTCTATAGTACATGGTTAATTTTCTTGTGTTTACAGTACTGGTTATTTATAAATTCCCATAGAGAGCATAGAGTTCATGGTTTTGGTTTAAGTTTACTTCAATTGCTAGTGATCTCGCAGCTATTCTCACTTTAATACTCAAGGTGTCCTTCTCTTAAAGCATGAACATGTTCCATGTTTTTCAATTATAAATTTAACAATGAGTTATTAGACTCTTTATGAGAAATTCTCCATTAATATTAGTCTTCAGTTTCTTGAAGACTACCTCAATTAACATCATAAAGATTTTGTTTTGAGAAGTTTAAGGCTTTTCCTTTTAGCTATAGTCATAAGCTATGTTATAACAATTCCATACTTCCTTTTACTAGTTCTTTAACTACACCATACTTATTCGACTTGTTTGCAAGCATGAAGAACTTTTGGGATAAATTAGTATCCAAGTTGTAACCATAGTATTCAAATTATAGCTATAGTACAATAGTATTTCAAGATATAACAATTGTGTTAAGTTATAACCTAAGGTAGTATTACCTACCAAACAACTACTATGATGAAATCGAAATGATGGCAAGCAAATCTTATATGGTTTAAACCTAAACTTTGTTAATTTCCATGGCATATTATATATCAATGGCATGCTGCTTATCATTAGCAATCATAGGTCATATGGTTATTTGCAATGATAGATTTTAAAATGTTTTGTGTAGCGCTGACTTAAGGTTTCGACCAACACTTGTTGAAAATTTTGGAAGGGCACGTGGATAGGATTTCTTCCATTCGTTGGTTGACTTAAAACCATGCAAACCCTACTCCTTTTCATTTTTAGACCAAGGGTTCTCCTTCTTGCTGGCTGAGATTTGAGCTTGCGGCCATGAGAGGCTTGTAACCACCTTTAACACTGGGGATTTTTCCTGCAAATGCTATATTATGGCTGCTGGGTAAAGTCGTTTATGATTTGAGTTCTCCTGTGTGTTGAAGAATACATCGTGAGTGTGGTTGCTGGTTTCTCAATGTGGCCTGAAGTCTGTACTTGTCTCACTCCTGCAACTGCTTACGCATAGCTTCTGTATTGTAAACTTGAGTTGGTTTTCTTGCCTTCTCCTTCGTAGAGGTGACTTCAAGGGTTCTTGCCTTTCATGCCAATGTGACCTAGTGTGGCCATCTCTTCTCAGCTTCGACTCTAGTTAACAGGTAAAACTTACCTTATCTCGGTTTTTCTTTTTCATTTGATTATATTTACGAGGGTTTTCTCATTTTATGCAAACAAGTATTTAAATAAAGTTTTGGTTTGGAACTTGTAGGTTCCTGCTACCGGCTCCAATACCATAGGTGGAAACGAGCTCATACTTCAATCCTTCCATGGGCTTCCAAATAAGTAAGCCCCGGTTCCATCGAGGCTTCTTCTTGCATGAGGTTATGGTTGTTGGAAGTGGTTCCCGTGGTTGAATGCACAACCTCGGTTCTTTGTTAGTTATGATTTAAAGCTTGTTTATTGTATGTCCATGTTTTTAGAAACCCTCATGGGTACTTCGTGTAGGGTAAAGAAGGCTCTTGAAGCCGTGATGTAAAATGGTTTTTAAAAGATGTTCCTAGCCTTACGGTTTGAGCAATGTAAATGCTTTCATTTTTATTTTAAAAGAGCCCAGCTCTGAACTTGGAGAGGCTTGTCGACCTCTATCTAGTTTAGTTCAGTTTTTACAGTAAATTTTAGTAAGGAAGACTGTCTAACAGTTGGGGTTGTAATGTGAACAGGATTTTGTTCTCCTGTAAGCAAATATTTAATATTGTTTAATATAAAAGAAAAGTTTGTGCATTTTGGTTTTATTAGCAGGCCTGAGATTCGACCCTTTGACTTTAAAGGCTATAAGCCATTCCTTAATAAATGATTCTGTATTTGCAAAAGGTGTAATTATTATTGGATTATTTTAATCAATAATTTGTATATTTAATATATTTCATTATTACCTTGTAATTATGATAATTTTCCATGCACAATTTATGGGAAGATTACTGTGTTTTTAAGGGTGATGTTTTATTCTGGTTTTGGCTTTTATTGGGTTAATGATTATATAAACCCTACAGTTCTATAATAGCTTTATTGTACTTAGTAAATTTTTAACTCTGTTCGATAATAGATAATAGATAATAGCATTACTTACAGATATTAGGTCGATACTAGCTCTGTTTATTTAATAATTTCCTTAATGATTTTTACAGTTTGTTTTAATTCTCAGTTAAGAAGAATTAGGGTTTTAATGCTGCATACATGAAAATAAAATATATTTATCTTTTAGTAACTTATGTAGTTTGAAAAGGATCATAGTAGTATCCTTCGGTCTTAGACAGAGACACACAATGTCTGGAATTTCAATGTTATAAAAATGTTTTACAAATTCTTTTTACCTGTTTCTTTTTTTAGATGTTAGCCTACTTACTATACTTATGTTTAATTATTAAACTGTAATTTGTATATTTTAATCAGAGTATACTATTCTTTTCCATACCTATCTTTTAGTGTAAAGCTGAAGTAATAAATACATACAATATCTAATACTTCTTTACAGTAGAAATCATAAGCAAATGAAGTAAAATCGAGTTACAATTTTCATTCAAGTAAAAGAATCATCTCATTCACCTAAACACCCAGCTGTACTAGAGTACTGCCTAAGTCAGGCGTGGAAAAATACAGTTTGGGAATTCTAATTCTATTGGTTTCTCATTTTACATATTCATTTCTATTTCTAACATAATCTGTAATTTACCAAGTCTAAATTACACAGTGATTCTTTTCTTCATAAACCCTAAAATACTAACATGCCTGTAGGTAGAAACTAATAAACATTTTCCTGAAGACAGTAAACAAATATAATAACATAAAGACAAATAGAACTTGTTAATGACAAGAGGACAACATATTAAGGAGGTTGTTCCTCCAAACCAAACTCCTAGAGAGCGCTTAGACAACGCTTCCTCAAGACCCCCGAGCTTGTTCCTGGTCTTCTTGGCAGAGAACTGGGTGGAGAATACAACTTTAAAACCTTTGTCACCTTACTGGTCCAATTACCTCAGTAATTAAAATCTGCTCACAGCAGTATGAACTTCACCCTAGAAGCTGCAACAAGTTCAGTCTCAGCAGTTAACCCCTCAAACTCACTTCAGTAATCCCCTCCATTGAATTTCTCTTGAGTAAATTCATTCACCCTGAATGATCACCTCTAGAATAAGCAGCCTCGGCTATCTTCAATGGGAAATTTTATAGAGATGCCTAGGTCTTCTGGGTCAGTTTCCATTTAATGAGCCACCTGCTATGTTTCCACTTTCTTGGGGAATCATGACCACAAATATAGGGAAGTTGCCACCTGCAACAGTTGGAAGTGGTTTGAGGATGCTGCCACTTGCCAGTTTACTCTCCACCCAGTCTCCTCCATCAATTAACCAGTAAACACTCTTTTAACAACTTCCCAAAGCTATTGTCTCATCATTTTTTTATTTATAAATAAAATATTCTGAATTACCTTAATTATTCTTGACCCCACTAGGTCATCAATTACAAACTTAGCATAAAATATAACACAATGTTCCTCAAATAAAATTAAATTGGTTTTTCAAATTGGGGCATATGACACCTAAAGGCTCATTTGATTGCTCTTTATTCACAGGAGACTCATCTCTTTGCTTCCCTTTGTCATTTGCTACCTTACCTCCTCTTGCAATCAGTGCTTGATATTTGGGAGATCGAATGATCCCCATTTGGATCAACTTGTCATTCTCATAATTGAGAGATTGGATGAAAGCATCAAGAGTGGGCATCTTCCAATTTGGAGTGCTGAGCTTCACTGTTTGAAATTTTGATACAAATACTGAGAAGTTTGAACTGAGTTTTGAGAGAATGGAAAGGATGAGTTGATCATCCTCCTTCTCCACCTTGCATTGCTTCAACTGATATATCAGGTTCTTGAATTTTGTGAAAAATTCATTCATTGTTTCGAAGTTGGATGGGTTAAGAGATATCAACTCATTTTCTATCTGATGGACCCTCATCTCATTCAACTTATTAAATAAGGAAGCAAGCATGTCCCAAATCTCCTTGGGAGTCTTCAAATATTTGATGTGGAAGCGAAGATCTCGAGAGATTAAGAGAGACAAGTATCCAAAAGCTTCATCAAGCCTGTTAAAGTACTTTTCTTTGTCATGATTAAGAATTGGCTCTGCCTCTATTCCTTCTTTGAGTTTGAAGAGCTTCTTGGTGCAAAGCAGTCCCTCCATGTCCTCCTTCCACTAGTGGTAGTGGTAGTTGAAGGAAGTGAGCTGCTGTAGTGAATGCAGTAAGAAGAGCCGATAACTTGTAAATCACACAATCAAACATACAAAATAAGGTCGACTACCTACACATTTTAGGTTTTCATCACACCCAACATAATTGATCAAGCAATATTGATCAACAATTCCTTAACTTGGGGTATTAAGTGGTAAACCTTATGATTCTGGTGTAGAGTAGAAATGGAGCAAATTGCTAAAAAAAAATGATCCAGCTAGAGATATGAGGAGGAGAAGTGCCTTGTTCACCGAGGCTATGATTTAACACCCCAGTTTTGACCCCCATTTGCATTTAAAGTATATGATGTAAATATTGTATTTAATCATGGTGTGGAGCTCAAGGCAAAAGCCCCACCATCGATTTAGCATGTTGTAGTTCGGTAAGTAAATTATATGTTGATGGTGTTTTATGCTATCTAGGCACATTATAATTTTACATCATGTAACTATGCAATTAATAAAATATACCACAACCGGCTATGTCAATGTGACCGTTGAAGAGAAGGGGCATGATCTCACAAGGATAAGGGGGGGGGGGGGACCATTTAAACCTTTAGGCCAATGGAGAAAAGCCAAATGTCAAGGGGAAAACCCATAAAGTTGTCAACTATCCTTTTTGTCTTTTGTGCCTAGTCATTTAGGCAGTGGTTGAGAAATTAACGCACAGGGATGGGAAGAGTATGGGAGTCAAATTCGAATTTGGGGAGCCACCCATTTTGGAAAAGTGTGTACTTGATTTGTTGGGCAAGTAAATGTTTGGAAAAGCATGCCCAATCTATTACTCACCCACACCCTTTCATTTTTCACCATTCCCATGGAGGTTGGGCACTCTCACGTAGGCGAAGCTTGCTGAACTCCTTCCCTCACAATTTTTATGCAGTTAAATCTCATTGCCATGGCTAGGAAACCGGATTTTTGTTGTGTTCAATGGATGGGAGAAGAGACCCATGATTTTGGGGGTTTAAGGGGATGTTTTCCCCTCTACTCACGCAGCTGAGTTTGGATGGGCGTTTTTTCCTCTATGATTTTGTGGTTTTCGTCATTTTGCCCAGAATTCATCCATTAGGGTTGCTCAGTCGTTACAGATCCAAGTCTTCCCGATTTGGAAGTTTGGGGAGGTCGTTTTTTCCCCCATGTTTCCCATAAACGTTTTCTGAGTTCAGATTTGTGATTTGGGAATTTATGGTGGCCATCGTTTCCCTTAAAATTCTTGTGGGTGATTTGTGAAACCATGTTTGCCTTCAGAGGGTTGTTTTCACTTTCACTGAATTATTTTGGTTGAAAAACATTTCCTTTCATGCCCTGCATGTGCATTTTGTGGTTATGTGCATCCCCGTGTTGGCTTGGCTGAGTAAGTCCACGAAACCCATATGTTATTTGGTTGCTTGGTTGAGTAAGTCCAGGGAACCTAGCTGTTAGATGGGCGACTGAGTTGGGATGTGATTGGTTGGCTTGGATGAGTAAGTCCAAGGAACCTCCACGTTATTGGTTTATTTCCCCCACGCAGTCTGTGAAACCCAACTGTGTGTTGGCTTGACTGTGGGTGTGTGGTTTTGTTGCATGTAAGCCTGTTGTTCCCTTGTTTATTGTGGAATCATGCCCAGCTCGAGGGTGGCAGTGTTGCTGAGAGATTGATGAGCACGTTGGCCTATGGTTGGGTGGAACAACGCAGTGACATAGATGGTTGTGGGAGGCATCAAGATTCAATTCAAGATAAGTATTCTTGTGCTTTCTAACTCTTGCAACTATAATTGTTTTATGGATAACAATATGAACAATGTTGAAATGTGTTCAATGCATGTGATTGGTTCTGCTGTTTACTTATTGATGATTAGGCATTTGCATCTGTGTATGCTTCATTATTCAATGCATTTTTAAATTAACATGTTCATGGGGCTAGATTGCCCGTGTTGATAGCAGCATCGGTAGCATCCTCTTCGCCAGTCTGAGGGTCGGGGATGTTACATTTGATACCATATTAAATTGAGCACATAGATCTGTGGACAAACACACAACTCACAAGATAGATCACACAATTTACTCAGCAATTGAAGAATGAAACAGTGCAAAAATGGCTTGCAACTATGAATGCTTTCATTAATAAAAAAGTAATTAGATGATAAATTACAATGTAATAAAATGGCTAAATAGCCACATGCAATTCGAATCCACATGAAGAAATTTGAATTGATTAGACTCTACTTGACTGTAGGTAAATAAGACCTTGTCTAAATCATTATCAGAGGACTCAATAGTTAACTGACCTTGTCTAAATCATTATTGGAGTTCATCGGAGTTCTAAAACACAACTCAAGTGTCTAATTTAGTGTTAACTGTGGTTAATTGACTGTGGTAGGTAAGAAATGTGCCTCTCCTACATGCATCCATGCAAACCTAGCGCTAACTGAATGTAGAGGACTAGAACTGAATGTAACTCACTCATAACTTAGCTTGACTAGCCACCAGCTCAACTCAATTGACCTTGGTTGGTATAAGCACTCCCAATGGCTCCTAAATTGTAGGGATTGGTCTAGGAGGATCCTAAACTGATGCATGCAAGTGCAATCAGTGGCAGTAGGCCTCAATTTGTGTTCCCCACACTTTAGTAATTGAAATATGTGCCCCAATTAGGCCAAGTGGACCAATGGTGCTAGTGACTAAAAATAGTCTGGATGGACTCCCGATTTAGACATATGACCAAATTGGACAAGGGAGGATTAATAATCCTAACACAACTTGCATGGTTTACCTACACCTCCAGCTGTAGCAATCAAAAGTGGTCGTGTTATAGATTTTAATGGAAAAACTGTTGGAACTGTTTCCACACTACTGTTTTTATAAACCCCAAAACTTAAAGACACTTCAGTTCTCCAAAAATGGTTTCATGACAATTGATTTCGTTCAGCATCACCATCATTGAGCCAAAATTTTAATGCCTCTCATTCTGGTTCTCGTAAATTCATTAAAAAATCCTCTGTATATATATGGTACTAGTTAAAGTATTAAACGATGATACCCAAAAATATCAGTTTGTGCTGACATAAAATTATGTCAGCAAAAACTGAAGCAGTTAAAACTAAGTCACTACCATTGAGTTTTTCTGAACTTTAAGATTCAGAAAAACTAAGTCATTACCATTCAGTTTTCTGAACTTTAAGAATCAGTTAAAAAATAAAACAATTAATCTTAAATCAACTTTACAAATTAATCATAAGTACTTTAGAAGACTATAAAGTATTTAGGTAGTGACTTACTAAAGTACTTTAGAAGACTAAAGTATTTAGGTAGTGACTTAGTTTTTCTGAACTTTAATTATGTGAGCACAAATAAACTAAGTCACTACCTAAATACTTTATAGTCTTCTAAAGTACTTTAGTAAGTCACTACCTAAATAATTTATAGTCTTCTAAAGTACTTATGATTAATTTGTATAGTTGATTTAAGATTAATTGTTTTATTTTTTAACTGATTCTTAAAGTTCAGAAAACTGAATGGTAGTGACTTAGTTTTTCTGAATCTTAAAGTTCAGAAAAACTCAATGGTAGTGACTTAGTTTTAACTGCTTCAGTTTTTGCTGACATAATTTTATGTCAGCACAAACTGATATTTTCGGGTATCATCGTTTAATACTTTAACTAGTACCATATATATATAGAGGATTTTTTATGTCAGCACAAATAAACTAAGTCACTACCTAAATACTTTATAGTCTTCTAAAGTACTTTAGTAAGTCACTACCTAAATACTTTATAGTCTTCTAAAGTACTTATGATTAATTTGTATAGTTGATTTAAGATTAATTGATTTATTTTTTAACTGATTCTTAAAGTTTAGAAAACTGAATGGTAGTGACTTAGTTTTTCTGAATCTTAAAGTTCAAAAAAACTCAATGGTAGTGACTTAGTTTTAACTGCTTCAGTTTTTGCTGACATAATTTTATGTCAGCACAAACTGATATTTTCGGGTATCATCGTTTAATACTTTAACTAGTACCATATATATATAGAGGATTAACTCTTCAATCATCTGAAAAACCTGTTTGGTACTCTATTGTAGCAACCATCACAAATGTTAACATTGAAGACTTTTATTTCCTTGCATTCCCTCTTTTTGTTGATGGAATACAATGCACGAAAAAGATTGCCCACAAAGTTGGAGACATTTGGCATTGTGCTAAATGTGATGGAGAGTTTCTTGAATGTGACTACTGATATATACTAAAGGTTGACTTGGAATATGTCCCTGGATACCTTCACGGTGTGATAGCATTTGATGATGCCGCAAACCAACTCATGGGAATTTCTGCAAAAGATCTATGTCTTCTCTGAACTGAAACAACATCACTTGATGAAATAGTGCAGAGGATTTGCAACAAAAAATTACTTCTTACTCTTTCAGTTAGAACAGAGACCTTCTGCGAAGTTGCACGCCTAAAAGTTGTAATTGTCATGGTTGAAAACACATAAAAGACATTTTCAGATGGACACATAAATATATACATTTTTTCAACTTCATACTTATCCATTCTTCATTGTTTATAATGAATGCTATCAATTCTCAATTTTAACTCCTTGTTTCATTGTTCAACATAGCAGGGTATTTTTTTAGCTCTCTTATAGCACCACTTTCTTGCAGTCTTATACTTCTAATGTACAAGCTATCACTTACCATTTATTACACAAGTTTTTGATAAAACCTATATGGTAGTTTTTAAATACAATACTATTTTGCTATTATGTTTTTATAAAATGGACAACTTTGTTCTCTTGTTTATGAGCACAACTTTTCATTACTTTGTACATAACAATAATTACAGTTATTTTTTTTTTCATATATACTTTCTCACACTACACTTTGATCTTCTATATTGTTGTTTTCTTACATTATCAAGCTACAACTTGGAAAACAAAATTTACTTTAGTTATATTATTTTAAGCTACATTCTTACTTCCCCATATGCAATGAATTAACATTTGTTTTTTATCTTCTGCTTTATATCCATATAGTTTACAGTTAATACATATACAAAATGTGTCGCTGCCAACAATCAAAGCTTCTAAGTGTTTAACAAGTTTACAATTTTCTTGAAGGCATTATGCCAAATCATGACAATGAACAAGCCAATGCATGGAGAAGAGTTTTATATGCACAAAATAGAGAGAAAAACAACAAGAAACAATGTCTTCTTTACAGAGTTGCTCGTCTTCCTGTGGATATGTCTTCTTCTATTTATCTTGCAGAACCTGTCGACTCAGCTTCACTTCCATCTCATGTGCCAAATCCATTGAACAACCACCTCATTGATGCACATCAACAGTTTTGTAAAAAAATGGACCAACTAGCTAATATGCATGTCTGCTCGATTTGCAAAGAATGTTACCCTGGTATTGTAACAAAAAAATTCCATGGTTCATACGCTTGTTCTCGTTGTATTCTAGAACGAAAAGGCTATCGCTTTTCATTGGAAAACAATATGGATCCGGGCAACCAACCAGCTGTCCTTGCAGTACTTACACAGGTTGAAGAAACACTCATTAGTCGTGCTAACCTAATCTTGCAAGTGACACATGCTCATGGTGGTCAATATAAATACTTTGGCCATACTATTTGCTTCCCCTAAGACATTTCCAATATTGCCACATACCTACCACATGTAGTATCAGAACTCGACATCCTTGTTGTCCGAAAATGCAATTCTACAAACAATCCATATGAATTGTTTGTTAGTCAAACACATGTTCTTACTGCCCTTCAATTCAAAATGGAAAATGACCCATACTACAAGGATGTACAAGTCAACCCAATTATATTAGTTTCTTTGCCTCTTATTTCAGTAGACATTTCATCTTTGATTCTGCATCTTAATAGTAATGCTACATTATCTCATCATCAAAGCTTGTCCTGAATAGATAAACCATCAAATTCATTTGAACCCTATGAATTGGGATCCTCGTCATTTATTTCAACACAAACTAATGCTAGAATTGAGGTTGAAGAAATTAGACAGTTGTTACACATACCAAATATCCCATTACCACCTTCCATTGATTGTCCCTCTATAGAAATGTCCCCTATTAATGAGTACAACACAGAAGGTGTTTTTTCATGGCTTTTCCAACTTTTTTCCCATAGGTACAACAATGTTGTTACAACCACGCATTCATGAGGTTGATATGCACAAATATGCACTTCACCTCATTCGCTATCATGACAACCGATTTGGCCAACATCATCGCTTCGGATACTACATATACAATCTAATTATGCAACATCGAAGTAATGCTACTGCCTCTGTTTTTGTCAAAAAAAATCTTGAAGATACACTACCTACCACAGTACTTGAGCTTGTCAACCAATTGCAAGACATGCCTAATGAGAAAATTGGTGATCGGGTCACAAGATTTGGGTCTTCATTATGTGGAACATGTTCGTATTGGAACAAAAGTAGAGCTGAACTAACAAATATGATCAATCAACAAGGTACACCAACATTCTTCTTCACCCTTAGTGCAACTGACACAAAATGGCCAGATTTGCATGCTCTGATGCTTGCTAAATGTCCTAGTGGTTTAGCACAAGACTATCAATGGAAGGTTTGCAACATCATATCAAATCCACAATTTACATCACAATACATGCACAATAGATTCAAAACATTTCTTGAAGAGGTGCTTCAAAAAGGTTTTCATATAACGGATTATTGGTGCAGGTATTATACCATCTATTCCTTCCTATTTTTCTCTTGGAATTTTTCACTTTATACAATTTATTTCTAATATATGATTTTTCCTCCCATGTAGATATGAATGTCAACATAGAGTATCCACACACATTCATGGTTTTATTTGGTTGGAAAATGCACCAAATATGGACACGTTAGATTGGGAAGATGATGTTGCAGTTGAAGCTCCAATTTTTTTTTTGACACACATGTGACAGCTTGGAATCCTCGTCATTCCCAGTTGTCCACATCTGGGTCACACCATTCTACTACAAATGATCCATGCATTCTTGCATCACCATCGATATTTGCATCAAACTACTCAGCTGACTATGAAGAACTTGTCAATTTTGTTCAAAGGCACACCAAATGTTCAGAGTCAACTTGCTTTTGCAAAAAAGGAACATTTGTTCAATGTTGCTATGGTTTTCCATATGAGCTACAAGCTACTTCTTCGTTATTCATTGATCCAAATGGATGAAAAACCTACAATCCTGTAATAAATGATCCCCTTCTAAATATTCACAACCCTACCATGCTTTCAATATGGAGGGCTAACCTTGATTGCCAACCTGTTCTTTGTAAACATGCTCTTCTCAAATACATTTCAATGTATGCATCAAAAGTAGAGCCAAAATCAGAAACCTACCATGCAATTCTATCTCGCCTTGCACATGCTGCACCAAGTGACAACTCCATTCTTCAACCAATCAAACAATTTCTTGCACAAACAGTTGCAGAAAGAGACATTAGTGCACAAGAGACATGTCACATGCTACAAAGAATTCCTCTTGTGCTTTGTAGCCATCATTTCTTTTCCCTAAATGTGATCCAAACTATCATCTGTCATGTTTTTAATGACACTAATAACACCTGTGCAACGCCCTCCTTCATTTTTACTTACATGCAGAGACCCACTGCTCTTGAACATCTAACTTTGCTTGAAGCTGCTCGTTGTTGGTCTTTGTTGCCTAATAGGAAAAAAATCCATGGAAACAAAACTTGTGTGATAAGATTGTTTTAGTCTATCCACATTTCACTTCCATTCCTCCCTTTGATTCTTCATCTTATGAACCGTTTTGTTGGAGTGAACTTCTTCTATACAAACCTTCTCAGTCCATCCCTCATGATATTGGAACCACACCTTATGAAATTATTTCTCATTGGCATCACATTAAAGGCACATATGTTGTGTGGCATATTGAACGTGCAGAAGAAGAACCCTCTTCAACTCTATCCGATGATTCAAACTCTGATGCTATTACCTTTCTATTGCCCCATACCATGGATGAATGGGAACTTCTCTCTCAAATGAGACCAGGGAATAACATCCAAGTTAATGACCTTGAAATGCTTGGCCGTCATGAATTTGACAAAAAACACAATTGGTCACATAACAATATACCCATCCATTTGCATGAGACAACAACATTCATTGACCTCAATCGCTTGTCCATCCAACTACATGAAGACATCCCATCCTTCTCCAATTCGCCTAATTCCTTGTCTCCCACACAATGCATAGCCTTTGATCTTTTCATGTCCCATTTCAGAAACACTAGATATCCTCAACCGCTAAAACTGGTGATTCAAGGTACTACAGGCACTGGAAAATCTTACCTCATATCTTGCCTCAAATTTTCACTTCAAACTGCATCTGAACAGAATGCCTCCCCACTTCTTCTCCTTGCTCCAACTGGTTTTGCTGCTTTTAACATACATGCATCTACAATACATTATGCTCTTCAAATACCCATTGGTGAAATGCACCCTCTTTTCAAAACTTCAAGAAGAACTTCACCATATTTGTTATGTTCTCATAGATGAAATGAGCTTTAATGGCCCAAAAATGTTAACTCAAATTGAGGCACGCTTACGTCAAGCTTTCCCCTTGCAGTGTACAATCCCATTTGGTGGTTGCTCCATAATTCTTCTTGGCAACTTCAGACAATTGCCTCTTGTAAAAGACATCCCCATGTATGCAGGCTCATCTGTTGGAACCGCTCTTTGGAAATAAGGAAATAGTCCTTCTCAAACTGCCTTTCGACAACTCTTGCTAAACCTTTGAAATGCAACACCGACTGTTGAATACTGTGCACACCTAATGACAAGAACAATCTCATGCCTTTAACATGTCGAAAATTCTTCATTTGAGCAATCTATCCATTTGTATCCCACAAATAGCTTTGTTGCACTGCACAACAAACACATGCTGAAACAACTTAATATGCCAATTGCACATTGCTTTGCAGAACAAAGGAACCAAAATGCCCATCAATCCATTGATGACGAACAATTGGCATTAAAGGTCCTTCTTGCTATTGGTTAACAAGTCATGTTAACTGCTAATTTATGGGTTCAAGCAGTACTTGTTAACGGCTCAGTTGGAAAAGTCATTCATATTGTCTACAACTCAAATGAGCAACCTCCTACCTTGCCATTACTTGTTGTCGTCGAATTATTGCGTTACAAAGGACCCTTATGGGATGCTTCTAATCCTACTTATGTTCTAATATCTACAATAGCAAGAGGATCCCTTAGACAAATACCACTTCGAATGGCATGGGGTTTAACAATTCATAAATCCCAAGGTATGACCCTACACAATGTAACAATAGATATTGGAAACATTGATAGACAAGGGCTTACATTCACTGCAATATCAAGAGTTACATCTCTTTCAGGCCTACGCATTTCTCCACCTTTCTCTTTTTCCAGATACTCTCGAATGCAAGGCAATCGATATGTCGAACATAGGAAACAAGAGGAAAGCTTACTTGCTTTAAAATATTTAAAACCAAACTATGTTTGAATCTTCTCATTGTCTATTGTATAAATGTATTGTTTTTCTTTGGTCACTTGTTCATGTAAAATATCTACTTTTGTTTCAATAAAGATCCAAGAAAATTTGAAATATTTGGCTTCTAGACTAAACTGTCTCAGCAAACTCAAATAGTAACCATGAAAGCTTTTAAGTAGCCCAGTTATGATATACAATCGATAGCTAAAAAATAATTACTCATTGCACATTTGATATGTCAAAATTTTAATGCAAACTCAAGACATAAATAAACACATTTAATACATCCACAGTCTATAATCAATCCACTACAAATACTGAAGAATAACTCAAAATTGATAAAACAAATTTAATAAAAACCCATAAAACATTACATAACGAATAGTGTTATCTTATTCAATTGCATAGCATTAAATTTTTTCAAAGACTATAAAGCTTTCTTGAGATATATTTCATTTTCGTTCTTCAATACCGGTCATTGAGAATTGTTCAGTAGGGTTTGAATGATCGCCTCCCCACTTGACTAAATCGATATACAGCATGAAACCAGGTTTCCATAATTCAAAAAGATTCAGATAAAAGTGATTTATTTTCTTACCACACAACTATTCAAGTTAGCATCAGTCTCTACAACCAAGTTGAAATAAATCTCAAAGCAAATATTCTATAAGGTTTATGAACATGCTTAAAAATATTCAATACATCTAAGAAGTAATACTCATTAAAACATGTTATCCAACATATCTCATTACAACAAATGTCATGTTATCCAAAACACAGGAGCCCCAATTACACATACAAAGGTAACTATTTTTTAATTTATTAAGTTGTTTTGGGATCCCCATAACATTTGTCATCAGTTCTTTGATCTAACTTAGTTGAATTTTTGGAATTTATGCATGATTTGCTCGCTTTTGGGCGAGAGGGTAAAAATAGGAAACAAGAGGAAAACTTACTTGCTTCAAAGTCTTTAAAACCAAATTCTGGTTGAATCTTCTCATTGTCTACTGTATAAATGTAATGTTTTTCTTTGGTCACTTGTTCATGTAAAATATCTACTTTTGTTTCAAAAAACATCCAAGAAAATTTGAAATATTTGCCTTCTAGACTAAACTGTCTCAACAAACTCAAATAGTAACTGTGAAAGCTTTTAGGTAGCCCAGTTATGATATACAATTGATAGCTAGGAAATAATTACTCATTGCACATTTGATATGTCTGTATTGTAATGCAAACTCAATACATAAATCAACACATTTAATACATTCGCAGCCTATAATCAATATACTACAAATACTGAAGAATAACTCAAAATTGATTAAACAAATTTAACAAAAAACCATAAAACATTACATAACTAATAGTGCTATCTTATTCAATTGCATGGCATTAAAATGTTTCAAAAACTATAAAGATTTCTTGATATATCTTTCATTGTCGTTCTTCAATATTGGTCATTGGAAAATTGTTCTTTAGGGTTTCCATGTCCCTTGAAACCAGGTATCAATAATTGAAAAAGATAAAGATAAAAGTGATTTATTTTCTTACCACACAACTATTCAAGTTAGCATC
Organism: Pseudotsuga menziesii; assembly: GCA_001517045.1. NCBI lineage: Eukaryota > Viridiplantae > Streptophyta > Pinopsida > Pinales > Pinaceae > Pseudotsuga > Pseudotsuga menziesii. Next base: position 55,498 of record LPNX010686861.1, read on the forward strand.
AGACTCTACAACCAAGTGGAAATAAATCTCAAACCAAATATTGTATAAGGTTTATGAATAGGCTTAAAAATATTCAATACATCCAAGAAATAATACTAATTAAAGACAAGAACATGTTATCCAACAGATCTTATTACAATAGACCTGATGTTATCCAAAACATAGGAGCCACAATTACACATACAAAGGTAACCGTTTTTTAATTTATTAAGTTGTTCTGGGATCCCCATAACATTTGTCATGGTTTCTTTGATCTAACTTAGTTGAATTTTTGGAATTTATGCATGATTTGTTTGCTTTTGGGCGAGTTGCAGAAGACTATCTTTTGCAAATATTATTTTATTCCACATCCCGAATCCCCCATCCCGTAATGCAGGTTGCAGGAGCTTGAAATTTATTATTTGCAACTTTTCCATCCCACAACCCGCATCCCGAAATTTCAGGATGCAGGTTGTGGGTTGCGAGATGACACATAATATTTGCGGGTGTAGTTTGATTGATTTATTTTTTTGTGTAGTCCCGCACCCCGCAAATTGCGGGGTGTGGATTTCGGGAAAGATTGAATAAATCTTCGTTTATTTTGTCTTCCCGTATACCATATCCAAAAATTTCGGCATGCAGGGTGTGGGATGGTTAATACAATTTAAATCTCGCGTTATGATCCCGCATCCCGCCAGGTTTAATCTCGATCACCCATTGTTTTAATCCTATGCTCCTAATTTTACCCACACAAAATCTATATATAGGCTAGTCTTTTACAATTTCTTTACCATTTTTTTACTGTTGCGAATTACTGCGCAGCATGAATATTCTCTGTGTTTTTACCAGGAAACGTCGTCACAGTCTATTTCGATTACAGGTTAGTGTCTTGGTTATTTCTTAATTCAATTTATTACTGTAGTTAAGCCTGAATTAGTTTTGATTTCTCGCTTCCCATTCTTTTTTTGTTTTAAATAGAGTTTTAAGTAGCCCAGTTATGATATACAATTGATAGCTAGGAAATAATTACTCATTGCACAGTTCATATGTCAAGATTGTAATGCAAACTCAATACATAAATCAACATATTTAATACATCCGCAACCTATAATCAATATACTACAAATACTAAAGAATAACTCAAAATTGATAAAACAAATTTAATAAAAAACCATAAAACATTACATAAATAATAGTGTTATCTTATTCAATTGCAAAGCATTAAAATGTTTCAAAAACTATAAAGCTTTCCTGATATATCTTTCATTGTTGTTCTTCAATATTGGTCATTGGAAATTTCGGAATGCGGGTTGCGGGATGACACATAATACTATTAAGTATTATGTGTCACCCCACAACCTGCATCCCGAAAATTCAGGATGCGGGATGCAAGTGTAGTTTGATTGATTTATTTTGTTGAGTGGTCCCACAACCCGCAACCCACAAATTGTCGGATGCAGGTTTCGGGAAATATTGAATACAACTTCGTTTCTTTTGTCTTCCCATATCTCGTATCCCAAAATTTTAGAATGTGGGGTGCAGGATGGTTAATAACATTTAAATCTCGCGTTATTACCCCGCATCCCGCCAAGTTTCCTGATATATCTTTCATTGTCGTTCTTCAATACTGGTCATTGGAAAACTGTCTTTAGGGTTTCAATAATCAAATCCCCACTTGACTAAATCGATATACAACATATTGTCATTCTTCAATACTGGTCATTGGAAAACTGTCTTTAGGGTTTCAATAATTAACTCCCCACTTGACTAAATCGATATACAACATGAAACTAGGTTTCGATAATTGAGAAAGATAAAGATAAAAATGATTTATTTCCTTACCACACAACTATTTAAGTTAGCATCAATCTCTACAACCAAGTTGACATAAATATCAAAGCAAATATTGTATAAGGTTTATAAACAAGCTTAAAAATATTCAATACATCCAAGAAGTAATACTAATTAAAGACAAGAACATGTTATCCAACACATCTTATTACAACAGATCTCATGTTATCCAAAACACGGGACCCACAATTACACATACAAAGGTAACTATTATTTAATTTATTAAGTTTTTTTGGGATCCCCATAACATTTGTCATGGTTTCTTTAATCTAACTTAGTTGAACTTTTGGAATTTATGCATAATTTGTTTGCTTTTGAGCGAGTTGCGAAAGACTATCTTTTGCAATTATTATTTCATTCCGCATCCTGAATCCCCCATCCCACAATGCAGTTTGCGGAAGCTTGAAATTGATTATTTGGAAGTTTTCCATCCCGCAATCTGCATCCCGAATTTTGGAATGCAGGCTGTGGAATGACACATAATACTATTAAGTATTATGTGTCATCTCGCAACCTGCATTCCAAAATATTAGGATGCGGGATGCGAGTGTAGTTTGATTGATTTATTTTGTTGTGTGGTCCCGCAACCCACAACCCACAAATTGTGGGATGCGGGTTTTGGGAAATATTGATTAAAACTTCCTTTCTTTTGTCTTCCTGTATGCCACATCCTGAAATTTCGGAATGCAGGGTGCGGGATGGTTAATAAAATTTACATCTCGCGTTATGATCCTGCATTCTGCCAGGTTTAATCTCGATCGTCCATTTGTTTTAATCCTACGGTCCTAATTTCACCTGCAGAAAATCTATATATAGCCTGGTCTTTTACAATTACCATTTTTTTACTGTTGCAAATTACTATGGTGCGTGAATTTTCTCTGTATTTTTACTAGACAACGTCATCACAGTCTAGTTTGATTACAGGTTAGTATCTTGGTCGTTTCTTCATTCAATTTATTACTGTAGTCAAGCCTGAATTAGTTTTGATTTCTCGCTTCCCGTTGCTTTTTGTTTTAAACAAAGTTTTTCCAATTTCCAACAATGGCAAGAATTACCCGCTGCAAAAACCTCCAAAAGGATATGTTAACCAAGGACCCAAACTTTGATATTTTCTCAGATACCAGTGGCAGAATCACTGATACCTACCAGATTGGATGGCCTAGGGTTTATGCAATTTTTGACAATGACGATTTTTCTGATATCCAAAACAACCAGTTGGCTTACCAAATAATCATGGATTCTGGACTTCACTTTATTGCTGCTAGACCTGCTATCCTCCCCTACAATGGTGCGGTCAAATGGATTGTAGAACATGCAAACCCCAAAGACCGTTCTTTCAATGATATTGCAGGGTCACAGCTAGCCAATTTTCGTCCCGAGGTATTTATCAGAGCATATGGCCTTAAACCGGTAAGACAACCGCCTACCACAGAATTTGCAAAAGCCGCCAAGACTAGGTTCAATTTCGATGAAACGTTAAAATCTTGGATGCACCAACCTAGTAAATTCTCGCAGAGGTTTGACGACCTTAACCCTGTTACCCGGTTGAAAGAACCCTATTCCTTATTGGTAGCTATGTTATGTAGAATGTATGGCCTTCCTAATTGTCCAGTGTTCAAGGCTGAATGGGCTCTAATAGCTCATTATGTTTTAGCAATTGACAATTCTTTCCCATGGGAATCCATCTTGTCGCTAGAACTCAAAAACTCCATCCAATACTACCCGAAGGCCACTACTAGAAAGAAACCCAATTTCTTCTTTTTAGCCTTGATTTGTGATATATTTTGCACTGAAATCCAATATCCCAATTTGGGATGGAACTGGACTTTACCAGCTCCCCCAATGCCCATTTATTATTCAAAATTGTGGGATACTAACTATGCACCCAGGTTCTATGATATAAGTGAACACTTCCTTGGCAGCATCTATTTTTCAATCTTCAAGAAGGAAGCTCCCGCATTTTCAGCTGAAGCCACAACTTTGATTGCTACAATGGGTGACTGGTATGTTGGTGAGTCTTTTTCCTACATCAGGATTTGGGGTAGCAACACAGTTCATATGCTACCCAAAATTGTCCCTGACAGATTGGTCCTAGAAGAAGTGGCTTTCTAGACTGTCAATGATGGAGTTTACAGGAGGCTCACTGGTCCTAAGAAAAAAGCTTGGCCCAAATTCCCTTTGAACCTTGGATCGTTGGTTATCCCAACTTCAACCTAGGATGCAGTATTGGGTGAACAAATACAGTCCTTGAAGCTCGGTTTTGCCACCAAGAGGAAACATGATCCCAAGGGATACCTCGATGCCCACTTTAAGCAGTACCATATCAAAATTGCTTATGTGCATGAGGAAATTATCAATGATTTCATTTACCAGGGTGTTAATACATTTTATGAAGTCTTGGCTAGAGCCAAAACCAAGGATGAGTAAGCCCACATCTTGCAGTATCAAAGGGAACTGAAAGAGAGGATTTAGGGTTACAGGGAACTGCAGGTTGGCCTCTTGGACAAAGTAAGAAAGGACATAGAAGAAAAGGAGGCCCAAGAAACAAAAAATCAATCAGTGGCAACTCATCCAGATGGAGACAAGGGAAAAGGTCTAATGGAAGACCTTCCAGAGGCAACAATTTCCCATCCAGAGGCAACAATTTCCCATCAGCTGAAAGCCTTAATACATACCTCAACATAGTCAAGACAGAAGTTGGAAATGATGACCTTTGTGTTGGATACTTAGGAAGCTACAACTACTTAGACTAATACTCATATCTCAGTGATTGTTGCAGTCACTCAGCCAATTGATAGTCAAGAAGTGGCTGAACAAAAGCCATTCAAAAGATTGAAGGTGAAGGTTTCTTCCTCTACAACTCCTACTATCAATTTGGATGATTCAGACTCAAAAGAAGACGTGATAGCCTCTACACTTGTCACTGAAGAGGTGGATCAACATTTGCAATCATTCACAGATCTGCTCAATAGTGATGGTAAGAAAGGTTTTATCCCTGTCTCTATAGTTTCACAATATTCTTCTATTTTTGTCTCCTTGTCTTCAGCATTGCTCCTTTCATCCATTCAAACATTGTCTACCTTGCCTGCTGGAGCACCCATATCACCTGCACTGTCTCAATTATATGAGGCTCTGGCCTCCACATCTGTATCTATCACGTGTCCTGCTGTGCAAGCCTCCAGGTCACTACCTTCCATTTTCAGAAGCCCCAATTTTCAGTATTCCCCTACACATACCCTAAGTTACTCTATCAACATCATCTGGTACTAAAAATGTTTTGGTGTCTTCCTCACCACTTCCAACTGTCAATCTCCACTTCCCATCTTTCGAATCTTCAACCCCACTCTTCTATTCAATCTTTGAAGTAATCCATGTTCAAAACATTTCTCCTTTCACAACTCACATTACCATGACCATGCCCTCTCTTATCATTACCCACACATCCTCTTTGGTGTCTACAATGATTGATACTTCTGTATCCACTGACCAAAGAGCTGGGTTTAATCAAGACATTGTCACATCTACTGTTGTGCAAACCTCCATGTCACTACCTGCTATTTCAGAAACACCAATTTTCAAGATTCCCCTACACCTACCCTCAGTTACTCTATCAACATCATCTCGTATTGAAAAGGTTTTGGTGTCTTCCTCACCACTTCCTGCTATCAATCTCCACTTCCCATCTTTCGAATCTTCAACCCCACTCTTCTCTTCAATATCTGAAGTAACCCATGTTCAAAACATTTCTCCTTTCACAACTCACATTACCATGACCATGCCCTCTCCTATCATTACCCACACATCCTCTTTGATGTCTAGAATGATTGAGACTTCTATATCCACTAACCAAAGAGCTGAGTTTAATCAAGAAATTGTCATATCTGCTGCTGTGCAAACCTCCATGTCACTACCTGCTATTTCAGAAACACCAATTTTCAAGATTCCTGTACACCTACCCTCAGTTACTCTGTCAAAAACATCTGGCACTGAAAATTTTTTGGTCTCTTCCTCACCACTTCCAGCTGTCAATCTCCACTTCCCATCTTCCGAATCTTCAACCCCACTCTTCTCTTCAATCTCTCAAGTAGCCCCTGTTCAAAACATTTCTCCTTTCACCACTCAGATTACCATGACCATGCCCTCTCCTGTCATTACCCACACATCCTCTTTTGTGTCTACAGTGATTGAGACTTTTGCATCCATTGGTCGAAGAGCTGAGTTTGATGAAGACATTGTCATCTCTCTTCGAGATTATTATCATAGCAAGTTTCATAAAGCGGTGGTAAAAAAGAGAAAAAAGAGGACCAGGGATCAAAGTGGGATGGATGTATTTGTTTTTTACCAAATAGTTTGGACTCAGCAGTTCGGTGACCCACAGGTAGATGCAACAGATACAACTGCTACTTTGGGTGCATTCACAGGTGCCAACCTCGATGTTGTTAATTAACACTTTAAACAGAGAGTTTGATAGGAGGAAAGAAGACATAACCCAGCTGAAGGAAGAACTTGAGAAGACTAAAAGGGAACATGAGGCTCATGTTGCTGATCTTATGAAGACATATGAGGATGAATATAATGATCTACAGGTCAAAAGTGCTTCTCTTTAGGTTGACCTGCAAAATGAGAAGACTACAAATGTTGCCTTTACACAGAGGATAGCCTCACTTGAAAAGCAACGTGAAGATGCAACTGCAAGTGCAGCTTCCTCTTCATTCTCCAGGTTTTCACACGAAGAATTTAAGGAGTTGGCTATCAGGACAAATCAAGAGCATTATGACTAAATAACTGACTTGTTCCACACTTTAAATGATATTTATGAAACCCATATTTCTTTTGGTCAAATGGCTGTTGTACTTGAAGATCAGGTGGAAAAGAGAGAGAAAGCTTCTAAGGCTTATGATGGCATTCTAGATTGGCAAAGGTACATGAAGGACAAACATCATCATCCTTAGCATATTTCAGCTAAATAAAGTCAGAACAGTACTGCGTTCTTGGCTTGATCTTAATGAGATGGTTGAAGAGACTATTAAAAAGGCACAAGCCATGTGTGGAAGAAGATGGTATGCTGTTGACAGTATCATGGAGACTTTGCTTTTCCACACAATAAATCTTATTGAAAATGCCTGTCCTCCAAAATTGATGATCGAGCAGGTTGAACGCTGACGAGATGAAGTAAGGGAGAAAATCCAAGGGCTCAATCATATTACCATTCAAGATGTGGATCAATTAATCAGACAACCGTTGGCTATTGAGGGCAAGGTCCACATTTACATCCACATATTGCATAAGTTAGCTAAAAATGAAATAGAGAATTATAAATGTGATGCTCAACTTGGTTTCGAATCGGCTAACTATCCCAACATTGAGGAATTTCTAGGGATTTGGAACAAATGGTGGTATTTCCTTGGATATTAGTTTCATTTACACTTTTCGTTCCCAATTCGATGGAAATCTACTCTTTGTAATAATTATTTAAAGGGTAGGTTTCACATGTAATAGGGAAAAATCTAGACAAGAGAGGAGATACCTCTGTTTAATTAAGGTTTTGTAATTTTTTGCAAATCTATTCAATACAGTTATGATATTCTTTCATATCTCTTGTTGTTTATTTGATTAAGTTTCCTTAACGAATTATGATTTTTCCTGTTTCAGATGGATCAATATCAATATTACTGTTAGTCTTTTGTGATCAATTAGTGCATTTATTCACAACCTTGATCAATTAGTGGCAAAGTTTTAATATAGTTTATTTTATTAAAATCTTTATCTCTTTCTGCAAATCATTATACAGTAAATTATATAATACATATGTTAATTTTTTAATTGGCATACTTATTGTAGGTTGACCTTGAATGTGTTAATTTTACGTTGTTGTCAATTAATTTTTATTAATTGATTGTAAGTTAAAATGATAAGTAAATGATCTGGTTTACATTTCTGTTAATTGAATTAAATGCTTATCTGTCTTACATCTCAGGTTAATTTGTGAACAAACCAAATACATCTCTTAGGATAGTGTAGGTATAGATTAGATTTCCTTTTATTTATAGCACGATAACACTCATGGAGTCATGTAAAAAGTCATTTCATACACTAAAGCACTCATGGATTTATAACTTATATTTAATGATTTTAATTAGTACATTATATTATTTATCTTATTCTTGTATTTTTTATTTTAATTTTTTTTTGGGATAAATTAACTAAATAATTTAATATTTTAATAAATGGTATTAAAGTTAAAGACTAAATTCAACATAAGTATTGGTACATTTAATGATAAAAATTAGAGAATCAATCAAAACAATTTGTCAAAATAAGAAAAAATCGTAAGTCAAGTCAATAGTACCCACAAAAGTATTATTAAAATGTAATTTCCAATCTCCCAAGGTAAGTTAGAAAGGTTTAGTTGCAGAGAAACTCAATATTTTTACCCTCTCAGTGTTTCTTTGCACCTCTTGGTGCAAATGCTAGTAATAAAAAAAATAAAATTTAAAGCTTGTTCTGTAGGCGTTTTTCCCTACGAGGCTCTCTTTAAAGCCACTGTTCATTTCGTCATCCTTCTTGCATATCAGATGATGCCACGTGTTTTCCTCCTTGAATGTACATTGTCCAATGGTTTAGACCATTGTCCGTTGGTTTTCTGCCTTCTATCATTTCGATTTTTGTTAGGTTTTCTAATGTGGGATCTGAATCATATGCCAGGGGCTACCAAAAGCCAGAGGTTGTGGTGCCAATGGAGGCAACTTGTTCAGCTGAAGGAAATATTTCTCTAGGAAATGCTAATTTTCGCGATGGGAACGTCTCGGGTTTAAGTTCCAGTTCATTGGTGGCGATTAAAAATACTGTGATGTCTGTTGATTGTGAGGAGTACTTGATGATCCAGGCTTGTCCGTATGAATACACATAGATGGATGCAAGATATTCACAAAAGAATGTCGGGTGAAAATGCGAAGTTGGGAAACAATTGTATGACAAATAGAGTGAAAAAACAGAGGCCATGTGGATGAAAACTGGAAAAAAATTCAACCTCAAACTCTAGGCCGAGAGTTTACAAAACTCTAGGAGAAGAGTTTGTGATAGTTCAAACTCTCAGCCGAGAGTTTAATAAAACTCTAGGTCGAGAGTTTGAACCAATAACTACGCTGTATTTAAAAAAAACTCTCAGATGAGAGTTAGAACTAAACTCTCGGCCGAGAGTTTGGAGATATTTTTTCACCCGAGAGTTCATGGTCAACAAAACCTGCGAAAATATCTGGCATCTTTCTGGAACCTGCAACTTCCGCAAGCCCAACCCCCTACAATTTTTAAATATTATTTGTCAGACTTGGTAGCAATGGATTCATCTCTGAATCTAGTTTCCAATGATATAAAAATTGTTTCATTTCAATTGGAATTTCTATTTATTAATAATTTTTTTCTAAACCTTATCCCTTAAGAATTTTGTTATTCTGAAAATCACCAGAAATGAAAATTCAATATCATAACAAAGACAATGCCAAAAATTTTGAAATTTTCATAGAGATCATAACTGACTTTTCCTCTTCAAAAAGGTACTTTTAGTTTTTCCAATAAGTGTCACACTAAAAAGAAAATTGAATCTCACCAACATGTGTCGATAATGTACCATTTTCTAAACTTATGTTGTTTTGATAAATAATAAAAAATAGTTCTGAAGTCCGAAAAATCTCAAAATATAGTCCATGCAAAAGTTCAATCTGTGTAGATTATGAGTATAAATTTTGTTTCCCTAAAATGAATAACTATCTCTAAGAAAATTGGAGGGCACATAGGTCACTCATTATTTGTACTTAAAATTTTAAAGTATATGTCGTTGGTGCCCTTCAAATTTTCCCCACAATATGGTGATAATTTTAAAAAAAAATATGAGTACGTAGCTAATTCAATTCTCTAAAACTTGTGTGTTTACTTCAATGTGAAATTCCTAAGGGATATATCATTTTGAAGGGGTTGAAGTTGAAAAACATAAAACTTTGCAGTTTGTTTTGTCAAAAAACAAGCAAAATTGTTTCCCAACTTCATGTTTTCACCCTGTCAGTAGCCTGGGATCTGAAGCCCAAGTTCAACCTGGTAAGCTCTTCGGGTTTTCTTTCAGTAATATTATGAAAGGGGAGGAAAGTAATGGGGTTAGCAATGGAGGGTCAGGATGTAAAAACAAAATAACTCGCCAGTTTTTCCCAGTTGGTCAAGAGTTCGAGTCTAAGGCCATGATCCCTGGGTGACCTCAGCTCCCAAGGGCTCATTGGGTGGGGCTTACATTTCATCAAGCGGAATCCTTCAGGCCACCAACGCTAAAGGAGGTTACACATACCATCAAGAAGAGCATACGCGGCCCACGCTCTAGGAGTTCACAATATCATGGTGTTACATTCTATAGGCGGATTGGAAGATGGGAATCTCACATATGGTTAGTATCAAAACCTTCTTTGGTCCATTTTTAATTCCATATTTAATAATAATAACCGAGCAACATATTGGTTGGTCACAATATTACCAAGAATTGATTTTATACAATTACAGTATGTGGGTAGTGGCATTCAAATATATGCTCTGTGTCCTTAAAATCGGATGTTATAGGGTCAAATTTATGCATTACTGTCAACTGAATACCATCCATTAATAAGACGCATTTTGGCTGACAGGGTTGAGGGAAAAAATTCTATCTTGGTGAGTCAATAATTGTTCATATTTTTACTTAATGCCTCAGCCATTGAAGTTCAGTTAGCTTCTGACCCGCACAAAGTATGGTTTGTTTTATTGCTTTGATGACTATTCCCTTCCTCATCCGTCATTGAGCCAGATGAGGAAGTTATGGCGTAGGTAATAATAAGTTTTTTTTTATTTTACTATGTACCACTCTGCAATGTTATGTGTTTTCTGATAGAGACGAAGTATTTTATGATGGGTTCAATCCTGCAAATATCAAGTGCTTTGAATTAGAACTGATATTTTGATGCCATATTTGTCAACCTATACTGGAAAGACTAGGTTTGATAATGTTAAATAATAAAATTCAATCATTAAGCATGTTATAAGAAATTATCACATTGCACCTAATTTCGGTCCTGTATTTATATCTGGCCATCACCCTTGGGGCTCTTACATTTCTTGCCCCTTGCATCTATTTCAAGTCTTTCTCTGAGCCTTTAGAGTCATTCTTTGTGTAGGTTAAGTCTATTTTTGTTGATGGATTTCCACCTTCTTGGGATGAAGAGCGAGTTCACAATAAATTTAAGAAGTATGACAAAATTGAAAAATTACAATTGGCACGAAATATGACTACAACTAAACGAAAGGATTTTCGATTCATTTCTTTCACAACTCGTGAAGCAGCATTGGCTTGCATTGAAGGAGTAAATAAGAATGAGCTAAATGAAGAATATAACAAGGTATGTTTTGATGAGCTTTATGAAAATGATGATATTTTTTGTATTTATTCAAATAAAATTCTTGGCTTTCTTATTTTTGTCCTAATTGTATTGATTCTTATCCACGTTACTCTAAAAGCTACTCTTTGAAAACCCAAGCAAAATAGGCGATCGATTAAGGATGGTGTTCGTGCAGGATATGGTGGTTTTTGAGGGATAGAGTCCCATGGGTTTGTGATATTGTTGATAGTGAGCCTAGAAGGATAGGAGCACGTGATAGTCGATTTGGGGTTCACGAAGGAAGGCACTATTTTGATGAAAGATGTCAACCTTTTGGAAGGGCATATTAGTCGACCGCCTGGTAGTAAAAGTTACATTTTGGATAGACTAACATGTTATTTAACATAAAATAGACTAACATATTACTTGACAGCCTATGTTTTATGGTGCTTAACTTTGGGTGTTAATAGTTCTAGGTATTGCTTATGTACAAAGTGATTCTAGGAGGAATTATAGAGAAGATTATGCCTATCATGATAGGCGAGGTCGACCTTCAGGCAGATTTGCTGGAACAGTTGCTAGATGATCATCATACATGGATGATTATGGATATCATGGGGCTGGATATACTGAAAGCATGGCTCCACATAGGCCTGCATATCCTGAAGAAATCTATAGTCATCACATGAATGGAATGTCAGCCTATAATGATGGACCTGCTCGTGATTATGCAAAAGTATTTCAGTCCAAGCGCCCATATTTAGATGTGGTAAGGCTTTGTTGCTAATTTACACATTTTTTCTCTTGTTACTAATTCTGAATATTTGGTATTGATTAGTTTGTCCTTTTCTTGTCAGGATGGCAGTCTTCCATACACAGGTCGACATTCCAGGAGTCATTTGGATTATGATGTAGGGGCCGTAGATTCACATTATGGAGGAGTGTCCAGGTATCCATTGCTGATACTTTTTAATCTGAACTTGATATTTTTAATCACTTTTTCCAATTCAAGGTTAAGAGTGAAGATTGTTTTGGTTTGCCCTATTGTGTAGGCTAGGCCAAGATCAACAATCAGGGTATGGTGCAGGTGGCAGATCTGAAGGAATTTATTCAAATGACTACCTGCCTAGTGGCAATGATGTAAGTATTTTCTATGAGTTATGAAATCAAGATTGAGAATGCAATCTTGTAGTGCTCTGCCTAACCGGTAGAGCACTCGGTCCATTTCTTTGTAATGTTCTCTATCAAGACATTTTAAATCATATTATAGGTTTATATCTATGTTTGTACTATTAGTTTTATAAACATATGAATGTACAATCATGAACTGTAAACATATTAACGTAGAAATAGGAGTTGTACAGGTTTGATAAACTTCATGAAGTTTATTGTAAATTAGACAATAATACCATGCAAAAATTTAATATCTAATTATCTGGAATTGAAATACCTGGGACCAGCGGTCGTAGTAGATCCAAGAGTTTGCTGTAGACATTGTAGGCTCCTTCCTCTTCGGGCTTTCCATCCAACCATCCAAGCCCTGATTAAAAAAATGATGTGCCACCCTGCCGACCGGCTCTCATCATGTGCTGGCCCTAGGAAACCCATGGGTTTCCTAGCCCCCGAGCCCACAGACCAATAATACCGAGAGCAGCTTCTATATCTTTCCTTCTTTCCATCCATTTCTGAGTCATTTACAGTTATTCTCCTCCTTGAGTTGTCCCCCTCCTCAAGTTTGTTTCTTCATTTTTCCCCTCATGCAGAGTCTAATTTCCCCCAAAATAAATCCAACCTCTCCACCGCCTTTTTCCCCAAAACCCCTCATTCCTCCTCCTTTTCTGATGCTAGTCCCCTCTTATAATCATGAATATTCATTTATTTATTCAATTGTCCTTGTCTTGTGTATCCCAATAATTAGGGTTATTTAATTTGAATTGAATAAGTTGGTTGTCAAGCATTTATTAATTCTTGAAATGTTCACCATTGGTCCCTCACGGGATGGCGGTTAAATAGCTATTCCTACTCAAATCAATTATGTGGAAGAAAATAATAATTTAGTACTTATCTTGTGTACAGGTGAGTATCAGAATCCAATGTTTGTAATCATATTTAATAAGTAGTATTATAAAATCAATCATGTCATATCTTGATGATCATATTTCATAGTTCAATATACATGTTTAACCTACATGGAATGATTTGGTCTATTTAATTCATTTTTATTCTAGTTATTTCCTCTTGGATTTAATTGAACAATTGACTACGTTTACCACAAGAGCGTAATAATAACAATAATAATAATATTAATTGTTTAATTAAATAATTGACTATGGTTAACACAAGATCTTAATAATAGTCATCATAATAACAATAGAAATAATTATCTAATTAAACTATGCGTTATGTTTACCACAAGAGGCACTATAATAATAATAATAATAATAATAATGATAATCATAATACCATTAATAATAATTATAATTAAAGACATTTTATAGTTTGTTTGTTTTTAATGACAAGTATCATAGTCATGAGCAGGTTATCTCTACATTCATAATCAAAACACCCTTAGGGGTTTAAACAACCCTGAAAATATTGTTAATGTAAATGAACAATGTTTAAGTCTACGCACGACAACTTTCTGAGGATTATTCTAATTTACGACACTTGATCACTTACGTATTACGGTGTCCACTTATCATTAATGAATATGTTATCTTAACATTCATTTATTTCATTAACATATTTACCTATGAAAACCTATACCATTAGTAATCGTGTTAAGTATTGGTACGCCGATATTGGTATACGTGTGCAAAGTGTGCATGCGTGGCCAGTGCATGCACCGATCATAAACATACTATAAGAACACATCATATATCCTATGTATAATAATAATAACAAAATAATAATGATTCACATAGATAGGACATTGATGGATACAAGACATAACAATCGCAATTACCTACTCGAATTAACATACAACATGTAATCTTTTCAACATCATCAATCATTAATTATTAATGTATTAAGTTATAACATCATTATATTTTCAAGTTCATCACTTAATCAATTATTTTCAGGGAAGAGACACCTACTACTACTAATCTTGGTGTCGTAGATCCCCCCCTGACCCAACACAGTACTAGCTATAACATCCTCCCATCCTAACCTACGTCCGCACCCTCCCTATCCTTCCTCTGCTAGTATAGAAGTGGATGTCGGCTTCACCGACCTGTCCACATAAGAACCTGAGAGCGATAGCGTCGGCTGAACAACGGACCTAGCCTCTCCTAGCAGGCATCCAGCCGTCGTCATCACAACAACATGGGGAGAGTGTCTCAGTACGGCCCTCCCATGACCTCGGGTACCCGACCGTCGTCATCACAACAACATTGGGAGCGTGTCTCAGCACGACCCTCCCACGACCTCGGGTTTTATAAAAACATAGGGTGGAACACATCCATCCCTCTCAACATCCTGGGTCTATATACCCTATCAAAACATACTTTGCTGCTATCGAGATTATTGGTTTGTGTCATCGTATCATCAATTTTGGTAATCAAGGCTCTTCTGCAGAAATATGTACTATACCACACTTCATATAAAGTATCCATTTATTACATAACCCGTGTGTCCTGCAGATTAGTACTTTGAAAACATACATTCATAATAATATCTCCATTCAATCATCCGTTGGTGCATATTATCAACAACATTTCCTTTCATTGTATAACTCATTAAATTGATCACATCATGGGTCGATATCCATGTACCACATCATATATATATTACATTTATCAATGATGACAATTAAACATACACTGTCTTTATGAACAAAGGAATATCATGATAACTATAACATAGTGACCTCATAAACATAATCATAACCTCAGAATCAATGTATCAATAGTAACATCTTAGACATAGTAGCAACATCTATCATAAATATGGTTTACTCAGTCAAACTGGGTCCAACATTTACTAAGAAAATAAAATGCAACATGTTGATATGTCTAGTGAGATATGGGGCACTACAAATCTGTTCAATTCTCTCAAACATTTATCTTTGGAATCAGGTTGAAGGTGGACCATATCCACCTGTTATAAGTCGAAATGCGACTGGGGGTTATGGACGTGGCAGTGGCTCAAAATCATACTATTGAAAAGTAAGCTTGTTACTATTTTACATTGTATTGATTGTTTTAATGCAATTAAAATAATAATTTAAAGAATACCATATTAGCTTGCTAGTATTTTTTAGGCATTCAACAGGTCCTGCTTTTATATCAATTGTTATTTCTCATGTCAAGTATTTTTGACTCGTTTGAATTAGTGGTGCTTAGTCTTTCCTTTCCTTCTTACATATCTTGATGTTACACAGATTTTGGTACAGACTGTGATGAAATAAAGAAAAACAAATTTAATTCAAGCACCATGATACAGTTGTTTAGTTCTCTATGAAAACATATTCCTTCTATAAGTACATGTTACATTCGTTAAGTTACTAATGGCTTGTCACTTTGCATAAGCTGGTAATTAGGGAAATATAAAATCCAGTGTTGATGGCTGTATGATGTTCAAAGAGAATTTGGGTGTGTGTCAAACTGACTTTATATGATGCCACACGGTAGGCAAAGCTTATGTTATCTCCCCTTGGAGGTGGGCAGAGTAGGAGAGCAGGTTACAACTTGTAGTAGATACATACTATTAACAAGTTCTGGATTTTTTCCAAGTCAAAGTAATAGGTTTTAAGGATTAATGGTGTATTTGGGACATTGTCTTCAAAGGAATGAAAACTCAACTAATTATTATAGGATGTTTCGGTAACTTATTTGTTTCAATGATTAGGTGTTACCGACAATAGGGCTTCAAGAGACAATTCACGTTGCATATCATTGATGTTCAGTTATTTGCTACAACATTGATATAGTATAATTTGGTAATTGATGGAGCTTATTGAAGCCAGATGTTTTGAGTTCAAGTTTCTATTAAGATAGAAAGGTGGACAAGTATACTGATATGTGGGCTATTTGAAAAATGGCCAAAATGTGGTTGATTCTTATTTATTTAATGAGCTCGGCAGTATTTGTGGATTTTGGATTTACTGCTATTTTCTTTTGGACACTGTTAAGAAACAACTTTGTGGTAGATAAAAAATCAACATGAAGTAAGTACATATGTAGAATGAAACTGGTTTTCATCAACATTCAAGGATTTGTACTAAGATTTAAGAAGTAGGCAATTTTCTGAAATGTTGTTAAACATGAGATACCTAAGAAATTTGGTATTATTGAGATTTTGTTAAAGAGTATTCCAACAACGATGAATTATGAGACAAAGGAGTGCATATACATTTCAATCATTTCATCATTGAGTGAATTTAATGAAAAGTAAATGCTTGTGAGGTACATGCACACCTCCTTATTCCAATATCAACATTTGTTTGGTGCCTTAGAAGAAAATATTAGTGTAACAAAGGATGCATCTCAATAGTAATGTGAAGTAAATGGGGTGTATGTCCCTTTTTGAACAGGCCAATTGTCTCAAGATTTAGGTTGATTCAGAATTCACCTTGGTGTAAACATGAGGGTTAGTGACACAGATTTCAAGTCGTTACTTTTGGCCATGATCATTTTCTTTTTTTAATCAAATGAAGCAGCAGGAATGTATAAGATTTCAAGGTTCCATGTTTCTTTTAGTTAATGTTTTTAATCAGGTCTCTCTTGGTATACTGGTGAGATTTAGTTGTCTTGGTTAGCTTTAAATATGCTAATGATGGTTTCTTCTAGTTTTGAAATAGGGTGCAAGAAAGTACACATGCCATTGTGTGACCTATAAGAGGAATTGTGAAACAAATTTAATTCTACTTGCAGTCAAGGGCATAGGAGAATAATCGCGCAATCATTACATGGTTTGGTTGATGCAGTGTGTTTTTGTAGCTGAACCATATTACATTGATAACAACATGGTCATGAACATATTTTGATTGAGCAACAACTGTAATGATTGTTTCGTATTTCTATCTTATCGATGTTCTCAGGAATATAATGATCATGTTCTCTTGTCTGCTACATTTATGCAAAGATATTATCTGGAGATTGTTCAAGATGTCCCATTTCTGTTCAAGCTTGTTATTATTTATTATTGAATTGTTATGAAACCGGATTACCTGTAATGGAGGTTATCCTGTATTTAATGGTCTATATGGAGAAATGTTGGGATTCACTTGCTTTTCCATCACATATTTTTAGATTATCAGAGTATGCAATTTTAAATTCATTATTGTTGGTGGATGTTTCTTCAAACAACATTAACTAAAGGATTTTCATAGATCATAGTATGGGTGATCATGTGAAACTTATTGGCAAGTCGAGTTATTTTCTAAACAAAAATATTAAAAACTTTTGCTTCAGTATATATTAATGCTTGAATAAAGCAAGCTGAACCAATTTATTTCATTTTTTGATCTTTATTATGTGCATTGTTAGAATTTGGTAATTTGTTTTGATATTATACAATTGGATCGTTTTAGTTTGAAGTATCTTAAATAATGTTGGGCCTCTCTTGCGTCTATATCTTCAAATTTTAAGTTGATTGTAATGTTCTCTTATGTCTCCATCTCTTTTACATTAAAGTTGACTGTAATGTTTTCCTATGTTCCCATCCATTCATTCCAAGTTTAAACTTTAAATCATATTAAAATTTGATATTGTGAGTTTTGAACTTTAAAACAAAATATTTAGTTGTTGATAACTAGTATCGTTTAATTTTTTAATCAAAGAGAAAATGTTAGAAATGGGTTTTATATTCATAGCCTTACTAATGGTGCCTTCAGACTACCATTAAGAACAAAAGAGTTTCCAATGATAATAATTTGCATTTTGTCTTTGAGATTTATTAGAACTGTTGGATTGGTTATCAATTTTTTTTGTTCTCCAGGACTACAGCTTCACAAGCACAATGTTGATGTATTTCTCTTCAAGGTAAAGCATTTTGAGGAAATTCCTTGGCTCAGGGTCCAAATTCTTTTCCATTCCGTTTAAATTTCCTTGAAGACATGAGAAAATTAATTTGTTAAGAATCATTGCATTTCGCATTAGGGTTTAACCAATGTGCTTCACCAGTTTTTGATAATTAATTTGTACAATCATTTGTCATCGAGGGTTTAACCATTATGTTTCCCAGTTTTGGATCGTTGTCTTGAATTTCTCAAAGGTGGGAAACGATTATTTAGCTGGTAATTCCCAATAGGTATAGGAATTCTTAAATATTGGGCCACAAAAACATGACCTCTTGGAGGAAATGCCCTTCATTTGGATAATGGATTGGCACATGTATTAGAGGGTATCTTTATAATCGCGATTGACGACCATTTTCATATCTTGAACTGAGGAGTAGTTATAGCCATAATTGACCATTGATTGCACACATATCTATGAGATCCGTCTTTTAGGAGTTGGTTAGTGGATAAACGTAATCTTATTTTATCTCTAATAAGGATTTTGTTGCATACAATGCTTTATTCTATAAGGTGTTCAAACATTATTTTTGCTGTAGGTTTAACTGTGGAGAATACACCCTGTCATTCTTTATTATTGGTATTTGTTTGGTTTTATAACTTCTTTGATTCCCTAAATATGTACATGAATATACATCTCCTTGAAACAAATGCTCCATCTTTTGGAGGTGCATACCTTAAGGAGAGTCTAAATTGGATGCCATGGCACCTCATTCAATAGTCCAAAATAGGGAGTCAATTTCATCCCATGATGTAATCAAGGATTTGATGTGGCACATGTTCAAAGGATACAATTATAGGCATCCTGCCCGAGATATGGTATAGAAGCCCACTTTACTATGCATAACTATCCTAAGATATAGTATAAAAGTCAATCTCGTGCAAGCTTCCACCCTTACAAAATGTTTCAAGGTTTCAAGTATTTAAAATCGAAGATTGATAACTTGTTTAGGTTTTGAGATTGAAGATTGATTGTCTGGGTTAGATGCAAACTAATAATGGTAAGGAGATTGCACTATGTTTGAAATTAATTATATCAACAGTTTTCTTGTTTTATTGGTTGAATGGTCATTCAATTTTCCTCTTATTCTGGATTATTATTCTATGATGTATACAGAAAAGTGATGGAAATGAACAACTCAGATGTCTCGCTACAAAAAGCAAGGGAATTTTGCATGAGTAGCTTCAATTGTTTGTTATTTATATTCTCTTTGCAGTGCACCTCTGTTCATGTTGAAATCAACCCTTTAAATGCATATCTACATTTAGAGTAAAACATAATGTAGGATGACATATTCATAATTCATTCATTTTTTATTTTCTGTAAGTTAATTTTCTATGCTTTATTCACATTATCATAGATATCCTGCTAATGTTAAATTTGTGTCTCTGTGGCTTTAATAAAACCTTAATTGCGATGTCCTAAAGAAATGGAAACATTTTCTCAATTTTACATTTCTTGATAATAATAACAAGAGAATTCATACAGAGGTTTATCTCCTTTTAGGAGACTTCGATGACAAACAATTTCTTACTTTCAACAGTAGAAACAATTCCTATTCATTTAGTAAGTAGTCAATAAAATTGGCAATGGACATTTGCACAAGATTAGATTCTTTTGTTAAAAGTTAAAACTAGTGTTTAATCCCTTTCCTGATTACAATATAGTATTGCTCATTCTCCATCATTAATTTTCTTTTTCTTTGTCATACTTTTCAGTTTTCATGACCATCTTGCTACAAAATATTAGTTTTCTATTTTAGTTTTCTTTCCTTGTATTTTGGCTTTAATCTATTCTTTAGTGTGCATATGAACTTCATAACTCTTGGTCTGGTTATTGAACTTCTTTGTACTTTTCTAAGTAGCCAGTAAGAGCCTTTTGCACCTACTTAATGCAATGAATAAAATGATTTATTCATACTGTTTATATTATGGGTTGTTTAATGCATTGGTGTATTTCAGATGAGGATTCTCTAGTAATTTTCTTTGTGCAATTGTTTATCCTAACTTAAAAAGCATAAGATTTCTTATGGACACCCTGCTATGGAATTCCTTGAACACTTACAAAGCAAGCGAAGGTTATGAGGCAGAATACAGATGGAGCTGAAGATGAGATGGAAGAAGCAAATGGCCAGGAAGAAAAAAACAAAGCAGCATGGGGTAATGACAAAATACTATATCGTAATGCTGATGATATTGACTATGAGGTAGGATAAGTGATAACTGATCAATATTTAGAATACATAAAGAAGTTAATTATGGGGAATGTATGGATACTTTTTATTTTTGCATTCCTTGCTAATGCATCTACCCATTTTTCTTTATCATTTTAAGATCCAATTTAGTGATCAAAAGCTACTGGCAGAGGATGTGGCCGATCCAGTTAGGCTATTACAAGTGGAGACTGCCACCCAACTTATTGATGTTAAGGACATGGATGCAAGTGATGCAATCATATTTTGTAGTGCTACTGTAGATGTAGTGAAGAGTAAGGTTGAGGAACAACATGCGACAAATTATGCCCTGCAGAAAATCATTGAATAATAAAGGAATGAACTCAATGAGTTCGAGAGGTGGTCATTATATGTTGTACCAGAGTCTTCTAGACCATTTGATAATACAAAAAAGAAGATTAACGAGAACAATCAAGGAAAATATGAACTTGCTAAATTTTTACTGAGGAGTATAAAGGGGGTCATTGTTGAGAATTTGGAAGGAAGACAAAACTTGTTGAATGTTGCATGGGACATAGCCATCCAAGTTGATAGGATTCATAACAATTTTGTGCATATCAAGAAAAACATTAACCAAGGACAAGAAGATAATCATTTATTTGAGGTTCAATATATCAAGCCTTATCTTGCAGACACTGTCCCTGAAAATGAGAGGGGTGTCAAAGACCTTTCAAAATTTCAACTCGTTGAAGCTACAAGGGTCTGGGAACACAATTTTAGGACACTGAATGAACTTCTTGAAGAGTGGGAGAAGCTGGACAGAGTGAAATCCCAGTTACAGAAGGATCTAAATCATTAGGTTCGAGCATTCGAGTGCCCTCTTGTTTTTGTTGATGGGACTCTAACGAATGAAAAACAATTTTAGGGAGTGGTTGGAAAGTTGAAAGATGACTTTTCTAAGCAATTCAACAACATGTCAGTTATCTTTGCTGATGATCTAAAGCAATGGATTATTGTGGCATTAGTTAATAATGCTAAATTAAAAGAAGCTTTGGAAAACCAAAGGAAAGTGTTGGTTAGAATTGATGAGGACCTAATGGAAATAATGGCCAAGTGTAAACTTACAGTGGAACCCTTCAAGATAAGGATAAAAAGGTCATGGACTCCCTCATTGTGTCACATCAACAGGCAAGTTCTGCCCCACCAGATAGTTGATTCAGTTACGCCTATGACCATTTTTGAAAACTTTTTGAAGATCGTGTCACCTTCACATACATGTCCCATAACAAGAATCTTGAAGGCAACATACCTCCTCGCACTCAAGGCCCAACTGTAGGACAAATAGGAGTGCACAATCAAGAGATAAGGGTTTTGAACCGTGGCGCTATTCATCCTTCATCTTGCTTGAATGTTATTCCTCCAAATTCTTTGGCTGTCCTTTTGCTTTTACTGTTATTTCAATGCCTTTGGGCCTTTAATGTTCTTCAGGGTCTGAGCAGTGTCTCTTGCCTCCATTTGAATTAGTTTCCCTTGTCATTTTCTATGTATCTGGTGCCCTCATGGAGCTGAATGCTGGAGATTCTCATCATTACGGTCTTCAATGGATTTTATCCACATTGTTTCAATTTTGTTTTTATAAGTTTGCTTTGAAATTTGTAAAAGAATTTCAAATAGTGATGAAAATTATGTAATCTTATATGTGATGAAAATTGCATAATCTGAATGTTATTAGGTATTTGAGAGTGTTGATTTTTATTTTTATTTTTTTCATGGATTCAAAAACAGTATTTGAACACTTCAAAATTTAAATTGTACCAAAATAAATTACAGCATTCCCACCAAAACCCACTACAAAATCCAAAAAATGGAATACAAAACTTAGAGTAAATAGACAACTCCATTTATATTTCGTGATAATATTACCTAATAATGAAAATTTTCATGTTAAAATCAACGAAGCCTTATAAAAAACATAAAGAAACCGGTAAGCCATTGGAAATCAAAACCACTAAAATGTACCTACAATTTATAAACCCACTTCGAAACACCACTAAAATTCATTTCCCCAATTACTCCAAATATTCACCATCTAAAAAAGACGAGAATGAATCTAGAATTTAAATACATGAATATTTCAATGTTGATGCTCATAAAATCACATTCGAGTAAAACAAAGCCAAAGGAAGGGAAATGCAAATGAAAATGAAGTTGTCTTTACTAGTGTTCTTTAAATTATCAAATCATATATTAATATATATAACGGTTGAATTTAAAAAATTATGTTTTAAAACTAAAAATTACAAGATAAATGGGAATTAGTTTTTTTAATCGATCTTAAAAGTTTGTGTTTGTTTACCATGAGTGTAAAGTTTGAAAAACAAATTTTTTAATTTGCAATGTAAAATTGATTTATAATTTTTTATTAAAATAAATTATGGTTTAGTGATTAAGATAAGATGTTATAAAATAAGAAGAAAGAAACTTTGTATTGATAGAAATTATTTCAAGATACAAAATACTATGTATTTTATTATTTTATAAACTGATTGACTAGTAAATTACCTAAAAAAAAGGAAAAAAAGAAAAGTTGTTATTTTTAATCATATAATTGAAATAGAACAAAAGTTTACACATTGATTAGGAGAAAAGTTAATATTATTAAGTTTTACTACATAAGTTTTAATTCTATTTGTTATTAAAGTTTTAATTCCATTTGTTATTATGTTTCTTTTCATTAGTTATTTTTGTGTTATTGATATGTGAGGAACTGCACACTAATGCAATGGAAGCTTACTTAATACAAGAATTGAAATATTTTTTGAAAAAATAAAGTAGTATTTAATGAGGTTTGAATTTTAATTGATTTGTGAAAGTTATAACTCCAATTTCACAATAATATAATGCAAGTAATTTGATGTGGTAGAAAACAAATATTATTTTCCAAAAAATGGTGCTCTTCAATCTTGAGACGTGTTTTCTCTCTCTCTCTCTCTATATATATATATATAAATCATTAAAAAATATATTGTCCTAACAAAAAATCTACATAACATATGCATTTTGGTGTCTTGAGAATGAAGATCCCATATTATTGAGCTACCCAAAAAATACTTAAAATTGTTGATGCCCATATCTCTTAATAACAATTTGTCATTCTTTTAAGTAATGATCATTTGTAATTTTAGAGTCACACCAATTACGCTATCAATAGGATATATTAATTAAAAGAAGAAAAAATTGAGAAATGAGTTCCATGTTTCAATGTAACATATTATTTGATATATCGTAAACACTTTGGGAACAAAATTTGCAAAATTATCTTTTGTAGGGTTGTCCATAGATTCCTAGGGAATCCGGCGTTGATTAAGAATGACAATTATTGCTAAATTGATACATTTAGGCTTTCAATCCCCTCACCAAGCCTCCATGCTTTTTATGTTTCCATTTGCATGTTTTGAAATGTTATAAGCAATGATTTGGGAACCAAGTTGTTGGAGTTTGGAGTCATATGTGAAAGACACTTTTCTAATTGTTTCTCAAAATATATTATTGTTGGAGGATTAAGTTTAAATTGTTTCCTCAACTTGTAATATTCTTATCATGAGAGATTTGGCCCATTTCTTATGGAACAAATTGGGGAAAGTTAACATGTAATTGCAATAAAAACGCTAAGTTCATAAGTAATTATAAATGAAGGTGCAACTAACATTAGTAATCTTAACTACCCACAGGGGTGTAGCTCACCAACGATTCACTTGATATGAAGGACGCGTTGTAAATGGAAGTCACAAGTTCAAATCACCATGTCTTACCCGTGCCCCATGTGCGCACGCTGTGTGGGTGGATAAGGAAATATGAATGAACCAAGAATGGGATTTTCCCATGAGAATTGTACTGGCAATGAAATTCATTTTTCATGGAGACTGGAGGTTGTTGAATGAGTTGAGGTTATACTTTTGTGAAGGTTGCATGTAGTAATTACATAGCAGGTAGATGCTTGTTTGATAGGGTGGACTATGGATGCTTGTTCCTATAACATGAATTTTGACAATGAGGGTTATACAATTAAATTTTAACAAAGTTCAGGGAAATATATGATAGTCAAGCAATACAGTCATACAATAATGTTCATTCAAAGTTAAAATATATATTATTCACTTTCAAACCGCAATGATGGTATTCTTAAGTTTTCAAAATTGACATTAGTTTTGTCTTCAATTAGGTCCATATTAATGTGGAAGTTATGAATCTCAAATAAAGCCGTGAATAAAGCACTTTCAAAATGGACATTATTTTTATGTCTTCGATTGGGCCCGTATTAATGTGGAAGTTATGAATATGAGATAAAGCATTGACTGCAAGGAGTTAGTTAAAATTTATTACTTAAAAGTTTGAATTTTATGAATACATTTATGAAGATATTAATAACCTCAAACTTTTCCTTTTTTCATTTAAGTAAAATTATCTTAGATGAATGAATTTGACCTAATGTGGATAAAATCCATTCTTATGCATATTGATAGATGAATTTCAATGACAAGAACTACATTCGGTATCTATTTCAAAGAAACTTGGGAAACTCATACATGATCATACTCTATTTCAAAAGAAACTTAATTATAATATTTAAGAGATTGTCTCTATGGGCAGACCATATTACATATCATGGGGAAAATTGAATAGAAAGGTTTATTGTCTATGAATCGAATTCAGAGTAGACATGTGAGATTTGATTTCTAATTGATAGGATACTAAATGGAACTATGTGCAAGTACAAAGCTCAGAATGCTCCTAGAAACTCGAAAGGTTTGAAGTGCATGTTAGGTCTGGTTAATTCTTACAATAAAAGAGAATCCAATCCAAATAAAGTGGTTTCTCCACCTCTAAGTTTAATTAATGATCAAATAGAAAGATGGCCAAAACTTGTTTCAATGTAGTTATGTTCATAGTTGACCAACACTGTAGAAACCCATGAATGTTGACTCTTTCAGTAAAGGCAGTTTGCCTTTTGTATTAACTGGTAGAGATGACGAATGTAGAAATTTTACTTTCACCTTTGTGGAGCTTGCTCAGATTTGGATGGGTAGTTTAGGTCTAAAGGAATTTTATGATGAATTAATGATGTAGGGCATGGAATGGAACAATAAAAACCACCACAAGAATATGTCTGTCATAGATGTAAAGTTCCTGGTATGTTCATCATGTCTAGTAACTTTGTAAGCAAACTGTTCATTAAGAGCATGGTTAATGGGATAGATATGGTTTCTCACCATCTTATTTGTTTTCTCTAGGACATTTTATCTAGCATTGTCCGGCAAATGGGGATCCCAATTTTGACCTCAAAAGGGTGAATCCTCCAACTGGAATTCCCAAATCAATGCTTATTGCTACTCTCGATGGCTCTTATGGATTTCCAAATGGGGCAGTTGCATTTTTGAGGCCTAATGAGTAAAGTGGAAGGTCTATGAATTTGGATATGCATTGTTTCTCAATTATTAGTTGTTGATTAAAATAATTTGTCATGTAGAGCTGCTTTTGACAAAAAAGTTGAGGGGTTCCCATCTAACCGTTATGTTGGTGAACTACCACCAGAATTGCATTGTCCATTATGCAAGGAAGTAATGAAATATGTTGTGTTGACCAGTAAATGTTGTTTCAATAGCTACTGTGACAAATGTAAGATAGATCAGAGAAAAATTACATAGATCTTACTTTGGTGTGATGCTGTCTAGATTGTGTGATTCATAGTCTATGTTTTTGTGTAGCTCATATTGCCAAGTGTTTAAACCTCTGAAATTTTTTCCATCTATTTTAGGCATTAGGGACCATATCATATCAAAGTCTAGATGTGTATGTGGAGCAACAAACATTCTTGTAGATGATCTATTGCCAAATAAGACTCTTCGAGATACCATAAATCAAAATTTGGATCTACCAACACCAACAATGCAGAAAATGTTGGCAGCTTGCTACAAGTTCAAGGTATATTAGTCAAACAAAAAGTATGCATGAGTACAAATTGATATTAGCTACCTATTTATGGCTATATGATGGTCGAATTGTTTTTTGTTGCAAATATGGATTCAGCCAGGTGTGTCAAGTCTAAAGTCCCATCTCCTTCTCTTTTAGGATGTAAAGGAGGAAAACACAACTCCTTCTAGGTCGAACATGCCAAATGTGAAGGAAAACATCATTGAAAAGAAGCCACTGACTAACCAACCACAACAATCATCAAATAAAAACCACTCTACAAAAAACGTTGAGTCACTTGAGGAAACATATGAGTCTATGACCACAAAAGACCCTTTATCGTAGAGAGTGCCCCATTGGTTGAGGAAGAAGTTCAACAAAAGTTTCCTGTTGTTGAACCATGTAGTTTTTACTTAGCATGTTTATTCAGGTGGTTCTTTTGGATTTATGGCTTTGTGGATTTTTTTATCCATGATAAGTAGGTATATATCTGTAGCACTATTGCTCATGCACTTCAAACTTTGCTTGTTTTTGACAGGAAAGAAGAAAAAGAAGCGAGAACGATAACTCTCTACTAGTAAGTCATCTTTATATTGATTTTCACTTGGGAAACTGATGTATTGAAAATGTTATAGGATGATTTTGTGTTGTATTCTCTATTTTCACTATAATTTCCTTTCCTAATTAGAATCCAATGGATGCATTTGTAAATGATGCATGTTGGGTGTTTTATCTTTGTTACAGCTAATGAGATGCAGTCGAGAGCATCATAGGATTTTGGTGTTGAAGGGTGCACGATGCCGTATGCTGTACCTATTGCATATAATCCTTGGCCTGGTGCATAGTGGGGGCCAGAGGCTTACATGGCATGTAATGGTGGTGTCCCATACATGGGTTATGGACGTAATCCATTTGACATGCCATTTAGTGGACAGATTATGCCAACGGATATGTATGGAGCACCTGGATATATGCCAGGTTTTGTCCCTCCTGTTCAAGGGCGAGGTGTTATTTTTTATTGATTTATCTTACTATATCTTAAATGAGTTTTTTAGATATAGTATCGTACTTACAACTTACAAGATTTGGCTGAGTCTTTTGACTACCTGAGTTTGACTTGTTGAGTCAAGCATGATGATTACACTTGGTCAAAATGGCCATAACTTGTTAAGGTTGAAGACATGGTCAAACACATCTTAAGATATGCCCAAAAATCGTTTTCTTAATTGAACCATAGGTGGATTTGACACTACCCATGCAGCCCCAAGGTAGGATCTTTATATGATTGTGTTTTATGTTTTTTTAAGCTTTTCAGAAAAGCCTACTTTTACACTTTCCACTGCAAATTATATGATACATGATTGATGTGTATCAATAATATTCTTCCATTTGTTGCAGGGCATATGACACGGAAGCCATCAAATTCAGAGGTGTAGATGCTAATATAAATTTTAACATTGATGATTATGAGGAGGATGTGAAACGGTTAAAGAAATAATTTCACCATTTCTTAGTTAAAATTTTCTGATGGGGTTAATTAGTTTTTCATTAAATATAGTTAACAGATACGTTTATTGTTACCCTCATATGACTAAGCTCACAAAAGAGGAATTTGTCCATGTCCTTCAGTGTCAAAGTAATGGATTTCCTAGAGGAAGTTCAAAGTTTAGAGGTGTCACCTTGGACAAATGTGGCATATGGGAAGCTAGAATGGGCCAATTTTGTTAGCCGGAAATACACACCTCCCGCGAAAAAGAGTTGGTTCCCTAGATCTGGTTAATCAACTGAATGGAATGTCATGATACTTCTCTCAGAGGTTGTCCTCTCTATCCTTGAAGCATACTGCAAAAGAACCTGTAAAAGATGGAAAATAACAAGAGAAACATGATAGCATATAATATAATCAACTAGATCTATGCTCATGACCAAGGAATCAAGCAATATATACAAATGAAACAACATATATGGGAAAGAAAAGACATTCTTTATTAATAAATGATTGGAGAGACTACAAACTTCATGCCTTGGTGTTGAGAGTTCCTTCCAATGGCTCCTTGCCTCCAAAGACTCAAGAATGATTTTGACAGAGTTTGGGTATGAAACACAATTCTTCCTCCTCTTGCCCATGGGGGGTGAACCGGTATTAAAGGCATGGGAGGATAGGTGTGGTTGAGGATCTCATGGGTGAGGTGGAGATTAGATCCTAAAAGGGAGGATCTCGAGCTCCAGCTGGTCCTAAACCATAGGGGTGAGGCTCCACAGAGGTCAGCTTTGAGAATCCTCTCGAAGCTTCTCTTTTTGCCTTGAAAACTCAAGCATCGCTTCTCCAATGAAGAAAACAGGCAGTGCCAAGGGGGCACCGCTTCTTGCAGTAAGGGAAAGAGTGGTGACACCTCTCTTTGCTCATGTATCAAGAGTGGTGCTGATTCTTTGCTTCTTGGGTAAAACTTTTTGTCAATGGGGAAAGAGCGTTACCAACTCAAAAGAGGGAAAATTGCAAGGGGTTAATTTATTCCTTCATTTCTCTAGGGAAAATTTTGAGGGATTGGAGCAGTCAAGGGGATACCTATCTCATAACACGAGGGTGACAAGATTTTGGTATAACAAATTTCTGGGAAAAAATTAATTGACATCTTCTTTATCAATCCATACATGCAAACATCAATGATTCAATCAACCCTACCCCAACGCACACATCCACTACACCCACACCTCCAACCACCCCCTTACCAGATGATCACTTTTATTTTCTTAACCGAATTGCTTACCTCCACCCACTGCATGTTTGCTTGATATACAAGGAATCATATCCAAACATGAAAACAAATTTTTTAGATGGCATCTATACATGCTCTCGTTGTACTAAATAGTGACATGGCCATCGCTTCTCCTTAGATAACAACATGGATCCTGGAAAACAACCATGTCAACTTGCACACCTGACTCAAATAGAAGAAACTCTAATTGCCCATGTCAATCCAATACTTCAAGCTACACATGCATGTGGTGGCCAATACAAATATTCCGGCCATACTATTAGTTTCCCACAATACATCTCCACTATAGCCACCTCTCTTCCTTGTCTCTTGCTAGACTTGGACATCCTTCTCGTGTCTTGTTATGTTGTGTACAATTGCCTTCGTAATTGGAAATTTCATTTGGTGAAGACAGAGACAGACTCAACAATTTTTTTTTGATGTTAATGGTATGTATGCAATCTCCCTGGATGGTCAATTTATTAATCTTGTTCTCAATGTTATACACTTTTGTTTATTAATTTTTTTTTTTTTGTGTGTGTGTGTAAAATCTGAGCAGTTTTCTTATTTCATTTATGAGTTATATGAGACACTTAAAGAGCAACATTTCTATGATTTTCAAAAGTATATTTCATGAGATTTTGTGGAATTTGGACTGTTTCATGCTATTTCATACAACTACTCATAATTGTTACAACCCATCATAGTTTTTATTAAATTTGATAAATATCATACCATGCTTTGTTAATTAAGGTGAAGCAAAATTTTTGAGTCAATACATATGTTATAATGTTGAAGGTATGCACATTATAGAAAACAAATTGGCAACCATCGTTTCACATAGTTGTCAACTATCATTTCACATAGTTGTTATAATGTTGAAGGTATTTATCGTTTTGAGATGATTTTCTTCTCATTATAAATTGATCATTGATGTCTATAATCATTTCAATAAGTCATGTACCAATCAAGACATGTTGAAATGTTTCAAATCATGTTTCTATTACATCCTAGGTGAATGCCTAGCTCTATTGCATCCATTTTGAAATGCTTTTCATCTCATTATAAATTGATCATTCATGTCTATAATTATCTCAAGAAGTCAGGTACCGATTTAAGAGGCTATAAATTTTATTAGTTATTTTCTAGGATCTTTGAGCTATTAGAATACTTCTGGAATTCCCCTTTCACATCGAATATCTGCTAAGAGGAAAGTGTCTTTGTTGAGAGGAAAGTGCCTATGATGGAGAGGACCATTTGAAAGGATTAATAGTTACTGCAATTCATCCATGATTCCATATGCCCCAATATGTTTGCAACACCATGTTTGAATACATGCGTTCTTATCAAACATGTTTTTCCTTCTTTATAGTTATAACAACACATTGGCATCTTATTTCTCCCATTCCATCGCATGTTCGTTATATAATGTGATGTTACTTGGAAAGACCTATTTTCTATTGTGTAAAACTGTTATGCTCACTAAACTTGTTATCTATTCTGAGTTGGACTATTCTCTAACTTTTGATTAATTAAAGTGTTCCATTTTTGTGGTATTAAATGCAATCTTGCACTACCTCATTTTAATGTTACATTTTCTGTCTTCTTTTACCCTCTAACCACCACCTTATTGGCGTATTATTGCACCTCCTTGGGGCAATTTATAGTTTTACTCCTAGTTTATTTCAAGCATCTCATGTTTTTTTCTTCCTTTATAAAAAATGGTGGGTAGAATATGGTTTTGTAACATTTGTTTTACACTAAGTTCCACTTCAAATCTTGCTGCTATTCCTCCTGGTCCAATCACACAAAGCTCAGTCCACGGGTGGACACACAACACTACTCATTGATATGAGGTAAAAGAGATGTGTAATTTTCAGACAGAGGGTTTCTTTTCATTATACAAGGAAGGCAAGGAAAGACTCTATCTCATGCGAACATAAGGAAAGGGATAACCAAATTATTTAGAACAACTTGAGTTGGGTCCAATGTAGACATTATTATATGATGCCATTTCTGGTGCATGTGTTGAGGCTACAACATATCCATTTGAAATGGTTCGTTGACATCTTCCGATGCAAGGATCTGAGACAAGGTTGAAAGCATTGGCAGATTGTGCAAAGATAGTTAAACAAGGCGTGCACAAGCACCACACTATACTTTAATGGACGTTCAAGGTTAAGAGGCAGAAACCTCGAGCTCAGAGTTAATGAAGGATGTATTTTATAATACATAACCAAATCATTGTCCATTCAATATTGCAGGTTAAAATGGTACCGTAGTTTAATTAAAGGATAAAGGTTGGAAACATGAATTTGCCAGCAAAACACTTGGATGAAAGGATTATTGCCATGCAAGAATGCCAGAAAGGGAAGCATACAGATGGGGAAACATTAAATATTGGCAAGTGAATATCAAACATTTCTAGATTTGATGGCAAAATATTATCAACAAATCTAGCAGTCAATTGACATCAGTAAGACCATATCTCACGTTTCCAGGTAGAAGAGTTTCCAGTGATACAGAGATCGATGGCAGAGCATTAATTAGCATTCAAAGAACCAACTAGAGAAAAAGGCAGTTTGTAAACATATGGCAGTCAAAGTAGCTTCATCATTCCAGATTCCAGATTTCCAGGATAACAATCAAATCGTTTCCAGATTTGAAGGTAAAAAAGAGCTATTCCCAGAGAATTTGAAGATCAAGCAGCTCTAGGATTTTAGAAATGGATGACAAGTGACTGGGCATTTCTAGGCAGAGGATTTGAGTAGTTCCAAATTTTCTTTTTACAATTCAAGGTTTAATTTATTTTTAGAAAAATGATGAACTAATTTCATAAAAAGCTGGGAATAATTTGAATGATGTATTTTCTATAAATCTTATGATTTAGAAAGCAGGAAGGGAGAGGTTCCAGCGCATGAGGATGGGAGTTGTATGTAGTCAATAACCATGTACTGAGAGCCTGAGGAGGTGTTCTCTATTTTAATCTTGGAGATTATTATATGAAGGTGATTGCATCAATTTTGAGCCAATTTCTAGTTATTTTTCAATCTGAATATACTGTGCAATTATGTTTTAATTGGTCTTCGTTATGGATTCCTGATCGATAATGTTTTTATTGTGATTGCCCATGCTAAGATTTAGTATTTAAGATTCCATATTTGGATTTTTTTCTTCTGAAAATGTTTATTTATGATAATGTGTGAATGAG
Organism: Pseudotsuga menziesii; assembly: GCA_001517045.1. NCBI lineage: Eukaryota > Viridiplantae > Streptophyta > Pinopsida > Pinales > Pinaceae > Pseudotsuga > Pseudotsuga menziesii. Next base: position 87,849 of record LPNX010686861.1, read on the forward strand.
TTGTTTGCTCCACACATTACCAGTCTTCTTTGAACCTTGGTTATCTTGATGTGATTCTTCCTTTAGTCTAGTTATCTTTGTTTACCACAGAGCTTGATGTTTTTAGCTATCCTACACTTTGTCTACATATTCTATTGACCCCTCTACATAATTAATTTAACCATCCATTTCAGATGCTAAGATTTGTGCTTTAGCAGTCAAGTACAGATTTTAGGACAAACACCATCCATAAATTGACACCCTTCCACAAAACCTAATTGTTCTCGGGAGATAATGTAGGGAAGGACCGACTTCAGGAGACTAGCAATGAATTGTCATAATCTTATAGATGACATTGCATAAGCCAAACAATCTGAAATAGTTAGGCAAGACAACCTCCCCCGATTTAGGAATGAGAGAGAAAAATGTTGCCTTAAGGGTCATTAAGATGTGTTGAGTCTTCCACAACTTGCCAAACCTCATCCTTGACTAACTCCTAGAAGGCATGGAATAAACCTACAGTGAAACCATGAGGACCAAGGGCTGTACCTATAGCCATTTGTCCCACAACTTCTTCAACTTCAGTCATAAGGATTGGATGCATTAGTAAATCATTATATGATTTCCATGATTAAGTGGGGAATGTTCCTAGTTATCCGATTGGTTTCCTCACTTCTATCTTGGATAGGTTCCTCCAATATATTTTGGAAGAATTGGGTTAGTTCCTCCTTAATGTCTCCCCTTCTTTCTGCTCACTCGTCATTTCCCCTTTTCAGTCTAAGGATGCGGTTGCAATCTTGATGCTGAATGGTAGATTGGTGGAAACTTTTCATGTTCCTTTCCCCCTCCCGAAGCCATTTAATCTATGACTTATGTTTCCATAGCAGCTCCTCCTATTTTCCCCTTTCCTCTAGCTAAGCGATGAGCCTCCTCTCCTCTTCATGGAGTTCGAGTGAGAATCCTTCTGTCATCCCCTACTTTTGAAGGTGTTCCAAATTTCAAGGAGGGCCTTTTCTTTAAATATGTTTCCAAATTATTCTTTGTTCCATTTCTTTATCTTACCTTTGATGGATTTAAGCTTGTTTTGGAACTTTGACATGCTTTTCCCTTCTACCCCTCCAACCTCTTCCCACCACTAGCTAACTTTGCCCTTGAACTCCGAGTGACTCAACCATAACTGTTCAAACCTAAATGGTTTTTTGAACTGTGAACCAAGGCCACTCCACCACAGGCATACCAACCAATGGTCATATCCTGTCGTAGGGAGAACCAGGGAGGACAATTTGCTTCTAAGGTCCATGAGGGATTCATAAATTGGGAATCTGTTCGAGCGAGAGGCAATATGTTGCTCTTCTCTCCTTCTATTGCTACAATTACAAGCATTTTTCTTTGTGGAGATATCTACCAACCCCATTTATTCAATGGCATCCCTTAAGAGCACACACTCCCATTCCAGCCTTCTTATGCTGCCTTTCTTTTCCTCTACAAAGGTGATTAAGTTGAAATACCCTCCCAATATCCAGTGTCTTCCTGCCACCCGCTGATGGGTTTTCTGCAGAAAATCGATGAAACCCTCTTTTAGAGTTGGGGTGTGAGGGCCACACATTAGTCAGAGTGCCTCAGATTGTTGAGCCAACTAAATGAAACTTGGCTGAAAGAGAATGATGGGTAGCCATCAAGCCTTTAAGGGATATCTGAGTAGGGTCCCAAAAAAACCCTAAGCCCCTCGTAGCTCTAGCCGCATCTATCCCAATACCTTCACTATTCCTCCACACTTTTCTAACTAACTCTAGAAAGCATTGTTCAGAGCACTTGGTTTCTTGAAGAAACAACACCACTGGTTCTTGCTTGTGAATCTTCCTCTTCAGAATTCTTATTTTCTAGGGGTTATTAATCCCTCATATATTCCATGTTATGATCTTCATTAGAAATAAGATACAAAGTATGTCAGATCCCTAAGGTTGCCCTCATGGTAGGGTATTGGCTAGATTCTACTAGTTTAACCCCTACTTCCACTACAAGGACTCTATTGAATTTACGTCCAGATTTCTTCCCCAAATCACCCGATTTCTGCTTATTTTTTCTTCAAATATCTTGCCATAATTCAAGGGTTTCTACGCCTTAACTTTTATTATTGCATTTTGTAGTAAAGAAAATTGTTTTTGAGGGATGTATCCCTTACCTTCTCCATCACAAGTCTATTCGATCCCTTCTAGGTCCAAGTCATCTAGGTCCATGTCTTCACCTTCTTCTTCAATGTCCATCTCATATGTCATATTCCCTGCTTGGAATTCTTCGCCCTACCTTGGTTCTTCCTCTTTCGAGTTAGGTTTTTCCATCTGAGCCTCTACTTTCTCTGGCATTTTCTCTTCCTCTTCAAGTTCTTTTAAGGTCACAAACTTATTGGCTGTGTTGAGTCTTTTGGATGGTTCTAGATCTTCCTGTCTCCATGCTCCTCTTTTATTCTGTTGTACTCGAGAGAAACCTTGTCGATCCACATCTTTGCTTGCTTCGACTGGGGCAGTGGGAAATTCTGGGGGCCATCCCTGAAGAGGTGGCTATAATCATGACACCTCCTGCATCGAAAGGGAATTTTCTCATAATCCATGGTTTGGCTCCATCCTCCATCTTCCCAAGATAGATCTATTGCTTCTGGAAAGGCTTTTATCAAGTCCATATACACGCAAATCCACACATAGGTCATGTACCTCTTAGCCTTCATCAATTCTAATATTTTGATGAGCTTTCCTAGGGTGTTACTGATATCCTCCAAGATCTCCATATCCCAATATTCCCTTAGTAGAGAATACAACCTTATCCATACTGGTGTCGTACTGACGTATTCCCTTTCTGGATTGAAGTGCTCTTTCCAAGGTAGAAGGAAAAGACCATCCAAATAGAAGAAATATGGTCCTCCATCCAAAACCCTATTTTGATCTTCTATACTAATGAAGCTTATTGTGAAAAACCCTTTCAATCCTAGCTGTAAATCATATTGTCCTCTAGGTTTCCAAGTGGAATTTATCCATTAGATTAGGGATTTTTTGGAGGGTGCCATTAGGACAAATTTCCCAATCAAAGCATGGTCCTTCATGTACTCAGATTTAATCCCTAAGACTTGACCTTTAGATCTTCAAACTAGGAACCTGACTTTCCCTGGGAATACATTTCCCAAATCTATTCCCTTGTTGTTGATCCCGTGGCTCTCCCGATCCCTCTCCTCTCATTTCGCTTAGCGAGACTGGAATAATTCCAATTTGTACCTCAACAGACAGATCCCTAGGTGGGGGGGAGACCCCACCCTTCTCTTCACCCTCCATGGGTGCTCAACCCTTTTTTGTTTGGTAAGAAAGCCTAAAACATTGTTGACAATCTAAGCTCCATATTTGGTTTATGAAGCGAGTATTATGGTGAAAGGGGTACTCTTACCTGACACTAATATTGCAATTAATGCCCATTAATTACTCACTATTACATTCATCTTAGCAACAACATTTTCATAGGGTCCAATCATAACAGTACAAAGCATACCTATTTCTTATCGTGTTTCCCATAAATGAACTCTGAGCACAATATAAAAATCCTTTCTAAATTCAACAAAACAATAAATGAAATCTTATTTTTGTCTCTGCAGTCCTCGACAAGAAACTCTAAAGGTGGTAAGGTGATCAATTGAAGCATGTTGACTTCTAAAGTCAGCTTCTCCTTAAGCACTTTTATTATTGTCCTCAATTTGTTGACTAGTTTTCTTGCAAGGAATGAGTCAAATAACTTTGCTAAATAGGGGTTACTCGTGAAAGACTGATAATCGGTGGGACAATTTTTGGTTTTTAAATTTTTAATAATAGAAATAATAAAATGTCGTGTGACTCACTTAACCACTCAAGTGAAAATATGTTTGATCTGAGCCATATGAATCGAACACTGAAGCTTTAAGATCTTGGCTCAATATATATTTTAATGTCTTTAAAATTTGTTAAAGTAAGAGTTATAGTCATCTATGTTAATTTTTATTTTATTCCCTAGGTTTTCTAGGGATGATGTTAGCCCAAAAAGTTGTAGGGTTTTTATTACATAAGTTTACGAGTCTTTCTTGATTATATGTTAAATATTAACATTTTTTTAGTTATAATATTTAATATTATTCGCTCTATTAGACTTGTTAGAGGCGATTCTAATTCTAATATCTCTTATTGTAATTTTACGTTATGAATCATACGAAGGGTTTGAAAGGTGTTGTTTTCCTCTTATATGTGTTTCTCAATTATACTTTTTTAATAAAATGCATAGTTTTGAAGTAGAATTTTTATATAATTTCTCAATTGTGTCATTTTTTATGTTGTCATTGAACAACTTGTATAAATACTTAAAAAAAACTAGATGTTTGTAACATATTTTGTCTTCTTATTAGTAAATATTGCAGCTACTAGTTGCGGACAAGGAACACTCCACCCAACCATAGACATTATGCCTACATAATTCCCTCAACACTATTGCCACCCTCGAGCTGAGATTATGAATCCATCAAGGCTAAGATTCCTATGGCTTATTCTAAGATATTTTCTACAATCAAAGACTATTTTTCACACTCCCTAGTTCATTATATGGCTCTCAAATGAAATACTCGCCCCCCCCCCCTCCCTCGCCCCTCCTTTTTTTGAAGCATAAAGTTATATACCAAAGTTTATAACCAAATTACATGTAAATATTAATAAAACACATAGGGGTCCAAGACTTGGTTAAGTAATAAGATTAAGGCCACTAAGGTTCTAAGTCCCTCTCACGCCTTTCCCTATCATGGATTCATAGTCCCTTTTATCAACTCAATGTTCTCTCTTCGTCTGTAGATAGCTATATTTTGCTAATAATTAATAACATTGTTCATTTACAATGCTTGGCCATCAACCATATTACATATGTAGTTACAAGTACATTACAAGATAGGGATTCAACTGGGGCGTTACATTCCCCTCCCCTTAATTTCAACACCATCCTCGGTGTTCCTTTATTTTTTTTAGCTCTAAAATATTTTCTTTTTGCTCTCGACTATTTTTTTCCAAGGGAACAATGCATAGGGGGCCCATCCAAAGGGACCTCGCCCATTCGCTTTAGCTACGGATCTAATCCGATGGGGACATCAAGTGAGGCCCTTATATAGTGATGTATAGCCACTCGAGGATTTGACCCCAATACCTGCTTCTCACAACTTACAACACTCAACCACTTGAGCTACCCCACCGAGCCTATTTCTCTCGACTATTGTTTCAATGCTCTTTTCTTTTTCTTTAGTAGCCCTTGTTCGGGTAAACAGGGTACTCCCAAAAGACCGAACACCAAGATCAACCACTCACACAAATAGATCACAGATCAACACACCGATATTTTGACGTGGTTAAAACCCTCGAGAAGGAAACAGTCCACGGCCCCAGCTAAATAGCTATTTGGAGCAATTTATTATGCAAAAGAAGAAAGTTACAAATGAGCTTCTTAGGACCCTCCATGCTCTTTAAATAGAGATCATGGATCAATCAGGTGTTAAGCCATGGATCAAGGGTAGGTATGATCTAAGATAAGTTGAACCATTGGATCACTCTATGTCTAGAACATATCGTGACCGTTGGATTAGAATATTTACAAATGCATACTAATGCATACTAAGGAAACACACTTTACCTAACGGATATATTACACAAGTTGATCTTAACTAACTCTTAATTGTCTAAATATCCTAACAGCCCTCAATGGTACTTTGTTTTATCTTCAGCTACACTTGCTGAACTATCCAAAATTCCATATGCCCATCTTCATTCTTGAGACATCTACAATACCTAAATTGAAAAACAAACTTAATATACATCATTTATAGCTATTCATGGATAAGTCATTTCCAGAACAATTTTTTTCAAAATCATAGCTAGAAAAGGGAAAAAAACAATATAAACACACATGCATATTAAAACGATAAAATAAAATGCACATAAATTCAAGTACTTATATGTCTTTATATTTGTCCATTTCACATGGATTCCACGAGCAAAGCTTAGGTTATTGTCTTCTTCGAACACACACATTTGAATTTTTCACTTGGTTGTATGGGTGAGGTTTGGCTAATTTCCCTCTTCAGAGATACCCATGCCCATTTGATCCTCTTTTCTTTTTTCTTAATTTATATAGTACCTATTTTCCTTACTGCTCCCACCCCTCCAAGCTCAGCTATCCCCATCCATCCTAGCCAAGGGGTTTCACACACACGAGAGTGCACTCATGGTGATCAATACAACATGATTCTAGTGTCAAGGTAGTGGCTTCCTCCCTTTTACTTTCCAGATTTTACCATCAACTTTTAGAACCATACTCAAGGCTTCACTCTTTAGCTTTTCTCTCTTTTGGTAGATCTTTCCCATAGTTGCATACACCTGACTACTCATGCATACTTATTTTCACTACATACACAACATATTGCAAAAAATATTAACAACATGATCACTTCAACAAATAATTTGCAGTGAAAGTAAAACATACCAACATGCATAATTTTGATGCAATAAAACACATGTGCCAATATGCATACATTTACACATACTTTCCATCACATTTATGATTGAAGTTATTAGTATGGGTGAATTAATTTATTGGCTTTGTAGGGTGCTTCCCTCCCTCTCTTGCTTAAGTTATTAATGTGAGGGGTGTTTAATTAGTCTACCAATTCATTTATTTCATTATTACTTCTTATTAATTGGTTTATTTAGTTTAATTAATTCATTTTAATTTAATTACAACTCATTCATCACAAATCACACCATATAGTCATGGTATTTATTTCCACTGTACCAAGTTGGTTCAACCAATGCTTCAACATCTTATCCAACCATCTCTTTCACTTGTAACCATCTGAACACCTTTCATTTCTTCCTTACACAAAATCGCGGATCTACCAATTCTATCTTCTTGGTGATCTTTAGTGTGGCCAAGAAGGATATGGAATTAAATGTCAACACAAGTTAGGAGGCCCTTGGATACTTGCATGGCACTGCATTATTCCCATATCAATTACACTTCAATCTCACATGAGACTAGCTTGGATGGCATTTTCAAATTTAACAAATTACATTAATTGGATATTGTTTCACATCCTATAAAGCAAACGTAACTTGGAATAACCATATAACATAACATGATTCATTATAAACATGAATTCATTGACAAATCATGAGGGTTACTACCTTTTATATAATCCTTATGGTTATCAATCCATAATGCATTCAATAATATAAGCAAAATATTAAACCATGGCTGAAAAGGAATTCTTACCCAAATCCTTCAACACAATGCACTATAATATGGTTCCAACCTTACTTGCACAACCGCTATTTGTATCTCTGATGATACCTAACCATATTGTGCATCATACTAGCTATTATTGTTTCACTCTTTTCAGGGCCATAATTTTTAGTTTTTTCTTCATTAGATTGTTTATTAAGCATAAATCCTTTTCCATTTTATCCATGTTGTCATCCATACATGTACTCTTAACAAAACACCATATAAGTCACCATGCTTTATTCAAGGCAAACACATTGGTATGCTTTACTTTAAATCATATACAACACGCTTTATATTTCAATATGTTTGTACAAGTATTGTGTAGTACTCAACATGCTCCATAAAATTCAATATTAAATGAATGCATTTCAACATTCAAAATGCCTTCTTCTTAATGCAATCCCATTCATAATGAATGCAAATAATCTTCTTAATAATTCAAAATGCATAATTACAATCTTGCTTACGAGTAACATTCTTCCATTCTTCATGCATCCAATGCAATCTAAATTATATGGATGTATGCACTTAAACACAATACAATAATGTTCATATGCAAAAATATGCATCAACATTCCATGCATCTCAATGTATCGCTATGGAAACTAAAGGTTCTACCTAACACCTTGACACACTGCTCAAGCCTCTCCTCAACACTTGGTTGACTATCTAGTTTCCTTCATTTCTACCTAGACACCAAACCGAGAATGCATCCATTCCTTTTTAGGCGTACTCAATGTTGGAAAAAAAGTTGCAAACCATATGTCCTTCCAACAAAGAGACTAATAGGTATTTGTGTAGTGCTCAAGGATTCCTTCCAATTTACCATGGATCCATATCCATACAAAATAATGGTTTTAATTCAAAGGCTCGTTTATTTCAAGGGTCACAATTATTGCTTCATAATCATCCCATACATGTTCATTTACATGTATCAAATATTTAATGATATTTTACTTATCTTTTCTACTGATCTACAAGCCTACATTCCATATAATCATCAATTAATTATCAAATTACATCAACGAAATCCTTACCACAATTCCCTTTTTAGTTATAAGCACATCAACTCTATGGTTACCAACCATATTGCTCATCTTACCTGACCAAAATCCTTTACACTTTTTCCTTCGGCCTCCTTTGCTAATAGTTATTGATCTCCATCTTTGCTTAGGAGTTACACCATCAGCTCACTCCTTCTCTCTCTAGCATGGAAGATAACAACAACCACATCAAGCATTATGTTATACTTGGTTACATATGTTATCATTTTATTATTGTAGGATAATTATACAACATCTTCCTCATTCATATGCATTTCTACATTAACAATCCTTTTTGCAACTATGAACATCTCGGGTTGAACTTAGCATGCATGAGCACATTAAAACATATTCACATGTATCCCTTCTCACATATGCATCTAACATCATTATCATGCTCTTCACTTATTTATGCATCAAGAAGATTCCAATGGGATAACAAAGAAACGAATAATTATAATAATTCTTCCATTTCTAAGGTCATGTCCATATCTTCAAAATTCCTTTGGTTGATAGGTCCACCAAATAAATTTCCTCATTTTCCATTTTTCTAACTACATACAATAGTTGCTACTATAATAAACTATAACTTTTAATTAACTTCCTCCTATACATACTAAGTTGTTGGAAAAATAGGATCGTAGAGCAATAACAATTAAACAATTAAATAACATGCAATATTGAACTCATTACAAGAGAGACACATATATAACGTGGTTCACCCAAGATGTGATACATCCACACAAAAATTGCCAATCCTTTATTATTATACCATCCAACAAAATGAAGGGATACAACATGTAGCAACCCCGCTGCACTTCCTCTTTTCTCTCTCAAACAATCACATAAATTGTCTTACAATGCTATAATACAATACATAGTTGTATTACAATGCTTTCATTTTATAGGGGAATTACAGTGGGAAAATATTATGGGTCACCCAATACCATGGGTCCGCAAACTGTTGGCCAACAAACATCCCAAAATATTTCTTTCGGTGGCTTTGCCCCTGAACCCCCACGAGAGGACGATGCCCCCCCGCACCCCCTAGCTGTGACGAGTGTATAGTAAAACTGAAGTACAAACATGGCTGAATAATAACATCTCTAAAGTTGGAAGATTAGACTCCACAACCAACAATATCCCAATTGGAGACTAATCACAACAACTCCACCGCTGCTACACTTGCTGTACTATTCTCTAAACCTTGGACTTGTGATGCAAATGGGAACCCCAAACAACCATTATCCCATCCGCTTTCCCCAGGATTTAGATTTCTCTACATTTGGCAAACTCTAAATTTAGCTTCTTGTCCAAATATTTCTTCTCCCGCAACTCTATTGTGCAGCTATGCTTCCCCAGGTTCAATTCCGCAATTAGGTTTCTGCAAGCTTGCTTTTCTGCAATTATCTTTTCACAAGATCCTTTCCATAACAGAGTTTCCACAACTCTGTTTTTGCATCCAGCCTTTCTGCATGCTCTCTTCCATAACGGGATTTCTGCATTCACCTTTTCCGCAATGCGGAATGTAGAAATTGGAAACTCGCTTTTCTAATTTTCAAACTTCTGCTCTTCCGCACTTTCGCTTCCGTAAACCTCTTCTTGAACCGTTGATCTACTATGGGGTAGATCTTGACTGTTGATCTGTATTTGGATGTGGATCTGTCCTCAACCGTCAGATCTTTTGCAGAATGTTTTATGGCCGTTGATCTCTGATCAGGTGCGAAATTTCATTTTACTTTGCATATCTACGTCCCTTTGTCGCGGAGCGTAATTACGATCGTTGATATTCTCTAAGATCTATCTCCACCATACGATCTTAAGTTATTTGGGCGATTGGTTTAGGAGTATATTGGGTGCAACTCTTATTTGTGGAATCCTTCCTAAGCCGCAGATTTGTTCCTACGATGATCTCGACCATTCAACCTGTGCAAACTTAAACTTTAATTATTATCGATCCTTGCATTGATCGATCTGTAGATCCTGAACCCGCAACAAGGTTAATTCGAGATAAAATCCATTCACGAATTCTTAATAATCAAATTCTTCCTTCTATTGATAAGAGAATTGATCAATCGATCGTTGTTTTACTTACTTTCAGAAACCCTGAATTCACACACAAGCTTATCATTCATTAACACAGGATTTAACCAAACATTCAATTCATGAAGTCACACACTCAGACATAATTGAATTTACACACATAGAGATTATATTGAAATAAGATTTCCTTCATCCACACAATGAAACTGTACATTCATATTTGTCTTAGAACCTGCGTTCTGATCTCCTTTGGCCTAATACATCTTTGATTGGCCTTACTTGATTCCTAAAGGCCCTACTGACCTCTGTATCTCTATCTCAACTATTCCTTTTCTCTCTGTCTTCTATCTCTCTATGCCTTGCAGGCTTACATATTTATACACAACAGGATTTATGAACCATTCTGGTTCAGATCCTCAATATACTCAATGGCATGCTTAATTAACTCAAACTATTAAACCTATCCTATGACTCGCTGCCATTAGATGAGGGTTCTGTTACATGACTCATCAATGACTCATCACTCACCTAGTGACTCACCTAATTGACTCATTATCCATCTAGAATCACATATTTTACATAAGTTTAGTTACAATGTGATGGTTCAAAGACCATCAATTCAAAATTAAAGACCCCTTCCAGGTCTGGTCAAGCATTGAGCTTGAATTTTGAAAGGAGAGCAAGATGCTCCTGCATCAACTTGGAAAATTTCTCTTCTTTACCTTCATGCCTGAAGGCCAACTGAAACCGAGTAGGAAATCAATATCTCTCTGGTTACTACCTTTGTCAACATGTCTGCAGGATTTTGGCTAGTATGTATCTTTTCCAACTTTAATAGTTCATCTTCTAGAACAAATCTTATGAAATTGTACTTGAGCTGTATATGTTTAGTCTTCGAATGAAAGGTTGAGTTCTTTCCAAGATGAATGGCACTCTAACTGTCACTGTACAATTTTTTATTCTCCTGCTTCTTACCCAATTCCTCCATGAACCTCTACAACCAAATCATCTATTTACTAGCCTCTGTAGCAGCAACATACTCTACTTCCGTTGTTGAAAGTGCAACAACCTTTTGCAGTTTTGAAATCCAACTTACGGTTGTTCCACCCACAGTAAAGAAATACCCTGTGGTGCTCCTCCTGCCGTCTTTATCACCTGCCATATTTGCATCAACATATCCCTGTAGAACAATGTATGAACGTCCAAAACATAATGCATGAGAAGTGGTGCCTCTCAAATACTTGTGAATCCATTGTACTTCTTTCCAATGCTCTATACCTGGATTTTTCATATACCTTCTCACAACTACCATTGCATGTGTAATATTTGGTCTTGTGCAAACCATGGCATACATCAAGCTTCCAACTCCTGATGAATAGGGAACCTTGGACATGTATTCTATCTCTTCCCGTGTCTTGGGACACATCTCCTTACTTAGTTTGAAATGGATGGACAAAGGTGTACTAACTGGTTTTGCATTCTTCATTCTAAACCTCTCCAACACCTTTTCTATGTACTCACCTTGAGATAATGTCAATTTGATATTTTTCTTGTCTCTTGTTATTCTCATTCCAAGGATTTGCTTTGCAGCACCCAAATCCTTCATCGCAAATGATTTAGCTAGTTTCCTTTTGAGCACATTTATATCTCGCATGTTAAACCCTACAACAAGCATGTCATCCACATACAATAACAAGATAATATATCTTCCATTATATAGCCTCTTGAAATAAACACAGTGGTCAGAATGACATCTACTATAACCCTGTTTCGTCATAAACTTATCAAAGTTTAGATACCACTGTCTTGGAGATTGATTTAGGCCATACAAGCTCTTCTTCAACCTACAAACCAAATTCTCCTTCCCTTTGACCTCATACCACTGTGGCTGTTGCATATAAATCTCTTCCTCCAAATCCCCATGGAGAAAGGTTGTTTTTACATCTAACTGTTCAAAATGAAAATCTTCTACCGCCACTAAACATAAAATAGTCCTAATTGAAGTCATTTTAATAACATGAGAAAATATTTCATCAAAGTCGATACCTTTCTTTTGTGCTAACCACTTTACAACAAGTCTAGCCTTGTACCTCTTCTTTCTTCCATCTTATTCCTTCAACTTGTAAACCCATTTATTATGCAATGCTCTTTTTCCTATTGGCAACTCAACCAAATCCCAAGTTTGGTTTCTTACCAATGAGTCCAGATCCTCATCCATTCCTTGCTCCCACTTCTTTCTAGTTTATACTTGCATTACCTCTTCATCACATTTTGGTTATGAACCAGAGTCAGTCATCACTAAATAATACAATGAAGGAGATAATCATTCAGGGGGTCTACTTAACCTGGTATATCTTCTTACATTTGCAGGAGTTTGAGGTACCTGCTGCTGCTCTTGATTTTTTAGTGCCTTTGGAAATTCATTTTCTTTGATTTCATCAAGCACTGTGTACCATGTGTTTTCCTTGCAACTAATATTTCTACATAACATTTTCATTGAATACTGCATCTATACTCCTAATGATTTTGTGTTTTTCACAATCCCATAAGCTAACCAACTGTATCCGATAAAGGTACATTTCTTGGAATTAGCCTCAACCTTTGTTCTATCTTCTTTATCAATATGGACAAATGCTTCACAACCAAAAGTTCCCATAAATGAGTAGTTTACCTTTTTGTTTGTCCATGCCTCCTTTAGAATCCCACCATCAAAAGCACTTGAAGTCCCTCTATTTATTAAATAAACAACAATATCTACAACATCAACCCAAAACTGTAAGGGAAACCATGCATGCAATCGCATACACCTTGCATGCTCCACAATCATTCTGTTCATCCTTTATGACACACCATTTTCTTGTGGTGTTCCAGGGATTGTCTTCTCTCTGCAAATCCCATTGTATGAACAATAACTATCAAACTTCTTACTGCAACATTCACCTCCGTTATCATATCTGAGACATTTCAAATTTTTTTTTTTTGGTCTCATTCTCAACCAAAGCTTTCAACTTCTTTAAAAGTAGAAAACACATCAGATTTATGTCTAATGCAATAAACCCAAGTTTTTCTAGTTGCATCATTAATAAAAGAAACATAATAATGAGATCCACCAAGAGATTGTACTTGATCCGATCCCCATACATTTGTATGCACAAGCTCTAACTTTCCACTCTTCATATGTTTCCCAACCCTAAGAAATCTAACTCTCTTTTGTTTTTTGTAAACAAAGTTCTCACAAAATTCCAAACTTACCTACTTCAGATACGAAAGCAATTTCCTTGAGTGGATAATTTGCATCCCCTTCTCACTCATGTGGCCAAGCCTATGATGCCACAACAATGTACCTATTTCTGTGGAAGCTACAGAGATAGAATAATCAATATTATGAGGACATAAATACAACGTACCTATCTAACTCCTTTTGCTATTACCAATGCTCCTTTAGTGATGTTCCACCACGTTTTTCCAAACGTAGACAAACAACTGCTATCTCCTGACTGCCCAGTTGAGATTATATTTATTTTCATAGTAGGAATACGTCTTACATATTTTACTATCCATTCATTTCCATCTTCCCCTGCTCTCCATGCTCAATGCATTACCTTATGTCTTGCCAGTGCTTGTTCTTTGCATTTTCTCGCTAAGAATAACACCAACAACATCATCAAATTTAAGAGTGTTTGAACCAGGGACAAAGTTACTTACAACAATGACCAAGCTATTCCAACTTTCTAGCAACGAGCACAAGATTAGAAGAGCCCTAACCTCATCAACAAAGTTCACTTTTACAGAACTTTGCTGACTAGTAAGCGTATTAAATTCATTTAAATGGTTAACAACAGATCCACCTTCTGACATCTTCATATTAAATAAATGCTTCATTAACAATACCTTATTGGAAGCCAAGGGTTTTTCATAGAGCTTAGACAATGTGCTCATCACACCTTCTGTTGTCTTTTCTTTTGAGATATTGAAAGCTACCGATGAAGCCAGGCTCAACCGTATTGTTACCAGTGCCTTTCTGTCAAGAACCTCCCATTCTTCATCCTTCATAGTCATCGACTGTTTTTTTTCCGTTGAACAGTAGGTATAGATCCTTCTGGTACAAACAATCCTCCATTTGCATCTTATGTAACTGGTTGTTTTGGCCATTAATTTTTTCGACCCTAAACTTTCCTTCTTCTGCCATTGCTCCCACTTGAAACAGGAACCCTTCTTTCCTATAAGTTTACAAACCAAATAGACCCTTTGGCTCTGATACCAATTGTTATAAAAATAGGATCGCATAGCAATAAGAATTAAACAATTAAATAAGATGAAAATATTAAACACATTACAAGAGAGACACATATATAACGTGGTTCACCCAAGATGGGCTACATCCACATAGAAATTGCTAGTCCTTTATTACTATACCATCCAACAAAATGAAGGGATACAACTTGCAGCAACCTCGTTGCGCTTCCTTTTCTCTCTCTCACAGTCTCTCTCACACAATCACAAAGATTGTTTTAGAATGCTACAATACAATACACAACCATATTACAATTCTTTCCTTTTATAGGGGAATTACCATGGGAAAATACTATGGGTCATCCAATACCGTGGGTCCCCCAACTGTTGGTCAACAAACATCCCAAATGTACACCCTACTTATTGTTCGGAAGGTTTCTTCTTAGCCAACTTAATATTGTATGGCTAAGTATTCTATCATTATTCATACAATCATTCCACATGACAATGAACATACACGTCTTAAGTAATATCATTTTCCTCATTTGCAGGTTTTAAACTCAGAGAATCAAGCTCTTTGCATATCATGTCTTGAAATTATTTTGTATTTGATCCAAATTTCCTATCTTCTTCATCTATCTAGACAAGCTCACCAACATTGCATATATTCTTTTCATTCATGGATGTGATCCATATCCAACAAAAAATGTGTGAATCTTGTTCTTGAGCTCAATCTACATGCATCCAAGTTTATTTTTCATCCCCTTTTCATTCATCCATGTTCTCACCTTGCTACATTATCCCATCTGCTCACAACAACATACATGTTTGACAATAGGACAAAAGATCCAATGTTTTCAACATCTAACTTAAAAAGACATTCTCTTGATGATGATCAAATTTCCTGGACATGTCTATTGAAACTGCATTTCCAGATTTGGAATTATACTATCTCTTTGTTGAGGCCATGTATAATACAAATTTATGTCGATCACTTTAAGAATACATGCTTACATCACTCCAAACTTTGCATTAAATAGCTGGCAACCCTTTCCATTGGATCTATATATGAATAATTTTGAGCTATAAGTTTCATTCAAAGAATCTGGAAGGATATCCCTATCTTTATGAATAATAATGTTGAACGTATGTTTATACTAGGAGGGGTGTTGAATCATTCTAAAGTCTCTCTTTACTTTAACTAAGCATTCATCAATCATTCATTAACTATGAAATAGTAAACATATCTAAACACGTATCATATAACATAAAATTTAATGTGGAAACTCGTTCAAGAGAAAACCATGAAAAACTATATATATAAATTTATGTAGGCACCAACCCACTATTACAAAGTTTGTAGGCACCAACCTACATGAGACTCCAATCTCCTTATTTGAGCACCAACTTAGAATTATCTTGTGTAGGCACCAACCTACCTGAGACATCAATCTCCTTAGTTGAGCACCAACTCAACAAAAAAAAATAGATTCAAATATGTTGAAATAATCTCCTTGAAATCTACTCCACAATCAGTCATATATCAGTTTGCAAATAGTCTTAAACTTGTCACATGATCACCTCAAATATGCTCCAAAACCATCCCTCAAAACGTCTCCAAAACTATCACAAGATCACCTTCAAATATGCTCCAAAACCAACCCTTAAAACATTTCCCAAACTGTCACAAGATCACCTTCAAATATGCTCCAAAATCAACCTTACACCAGCCCTATATACTCACACTTAATCACCTTTAAATATGCCCCAAAATCATCCTTCCATCATCCCTCTATATTGTCTCTTAATCACCTTCAAATACGCTCGAAAATCGGAGCTACATTATCCCTTAAGAATAAGAAGATATGTCTTAAACCTTTGTCTCCTTAGCCCTAACACACCTTTTTTATTCCCAGATCAGATCTCTTGCTTGTGTTCTTCAAAATGCACCATATTAGGCCTTATTTATAATGTTTTAAGATGCTTTTTATGGGATGATCTGTAAATTCTTGGCAGGGTCGATTGGTAGGGCCATTTTAACACTTCACATCTCTCCGGTACTATGGAGTTAGAGGATGTCTCATATAAAGTTGGATAGGTCTCAAAATAATCTTTTCAACCATATATCATATGCTCCCATTTGAGACAAGTATTCAGAGAAGAAAAGGCCTTCAAAGACAGGGTATACAAAATGGGTAAAAAGTCCAAAATGTTCATCTACAATTTCCTCTTGTCTTTGATATCAATGGCACAATATTTCCAACAATATTCATCTTTGACATTTGTAGTTTCCCTTGTATTTGAAATCAATGGAAATCATATTTCCAACAATATGCCCCTTGTCATTGATGGAAACCCTTTAGTAAAATATGCAACAATCTTGTAATTACTCCACCTATTTGCAACTCTTCATATGTCTTCAATTCTTCCATGTTTATAACTCTCCCCTTTTGATATCAATGGTAAATTACTACTCCCCCTAAGCTTTTGCTTCTCCTCGAACAGTTAGAGATGAGAGGGAAATCACTCCCAACTATGTCTAAGATATTTAAATGTATCTTTGGGAAGGGGTTTTGTGAAAATACATGCAATTTATTTTTCAGTGGAAATGTATTCCAACTTGACATTCTGTTATGATACTTGTTCTCTTAGGAAATAATACTTTATGGGAATATGCTTTGCCTTTGAGTGCATAACATGTTTCTTTAAAATGTTTATTGCGGTTGTATTGTCACACATGATTGAGATTGGATGATCATGCTCTACCTTGATATCCTTCAGTTTTTGCTCCATCCAAATATTTTGTGTGCAACATGTTGTTGCTTCAATATATACAACTTCTGATGTAGATAAAGAGATTGAAGTTTGTCTCTTGCTCAACCACAACATAATACTAATACCAAGCACTTGTACTTTTCTTATCATCCACATTATCTGGCCAATATACATTTGTATATGTTGTTAGAGTGAGGTCTTACCTCTTGAGTACCACAACCCAAAGTCTAATGACGTGCCCTTTAGATATCTGAACATTCTTTTTACTACTCGCACATGTGTTTCCTTTGGTGCAACTAGAAATCTTGCAACTAATCCTACTCCATGATCTTGAGGTTGTCACATACAATAAGTTTGCAATCATTGACCTATATGGTGTTTGATATGCTTATGGAGTTTCATAATCTTTGCTCAATTTACAACATGTTATCATGGGTGTACTGTCAGGTGCACAATCTTCCATTCTAAATTTCTTTAACATCCCTCTGATGTACTTGGTCTATGAAATGAATATGCCTTCATTGGATTCATTAATCTACAAACCCAAAAAGAATGATAATCACCATGCATGGACATCAAATTTCTTGGCTCATTTTGTCATTGTCACTTCCAAAAATGATATTAACAGATTTCCATTTTATGCTTTTATGTAGAGATTGTTGTCTACAACTCCTCTTTTGAAGCCTTGTTTTTGTAGGTAACTATCAAGTCTTCAATACCAGGATTTGGGGGCTTGCTTTAATCCATAAAGTGTTTTATTCAATATACATGCATGATCTTTGTTCTCTAACAGTTGAAACCCTTTTGGGTGTTCAATATACACTTCTTCTTCTAGATTTCCATTCAGAGAGGCAGACTTGGCATCAATTTGATAGAATTTGAAGTTCTTAAAACATGTAAATACCCAAAAAATTATGATTGCTTCTACTCTTGCAAATAGAGAATTTTTTTCTTTCAAATCAATTCCTTCATATTGACAATAGCCTTTACAGACCAACCTTGCTTTATTTCTTACTACTTTCCCATCTTCATTTAACTTTTTTCTAAAGACCCATTTAGTGCCAATCACATTCTTATATTTTGGATTAGGAACAAGTTCTAGTGTCTCATTATTTTCAATTTGATTAAGATCTTTTTCCATAGCAAAAACCCAATGTTTATCTTCACTTGCTTGTATAAAGTTCTTAGGATCTATTTTAGATAGCAAAACCAATCTTCTTCTTATCTTAACTCTTGTATCTACATCACCAAGAATTATATTTTTTAGTTGATTCTTTTGGTCAAATGTCGATGGTGTCTTTGTAACTTGTCATTGTGTTTTTCCTTGTTATTTCTAATGGTATATTAATAAAAGACAACTAGCTACCTCAACTACCATTACTATGTTGTATCTTGTTATGTATTGTGCTATGGTAAATCTGATGTAATCCCTTATATTAAAACATTGGTTTCGTTGTTGGTGGTACTTAATCAAGATATAAAGATGAAAAACTCTACATAAATGGTAAGCGAGGAGGAAATTAGAGAATGGAGGAATTGAAAGATAATGAACTACATCCAAAATTATGCTAGAAGGAACAACTTGACCATTACTAAGGCTAGAAAAAAGTTTTTCACTAAAGCACATTAATTTTTTTTAGAACTTGTACCTTATGAAATAAAGAAATTGCTCGATCAAATTCATGAGCAAAATTGACTCTCAAAATGAAAGAGAATCAATATGGAAACTTGATAACAGAAGATAGACTATGAGTGGCTTGAGAAAATAAGTGGCGACTACAATGAAGAAAAAACTATTGAAGAAAGAACCTCCATTGACGAAATCAAAGCAATGTTTTACAATGACTTCCATGAATATTTCTTTGTCACGAAACCAACTCTTCTATCTAAAATTTTAATTGAAAAATGATTCTTCTAGATATTTGAGGCTCGACCTCCCTTGGGCTCTTTATGCAATTTCATACTAGCAGCAAAAATAAAAAGGCTGGGAGCATTTTGTCTACCAATATGAGAGGAAATATTTTGTGTAGTGAACCAACCCGGTTCACATACACACAAACTACTATCCTTAATAATAGATCATTAAAGTAAATTCCATAATTGATGAAAATATAGATGAGTAAATATGAATATGATATTAAAATACAATCAAGACCCAAATAAATAGGTTTACTTGTGCCTTTTCCAATGTCTTTTAATTGACTTAAATAATTTATAATCTTTTTATCTTTTATTATGATTTATGATTTATATATTTTATCTATTACATTGCCTTCTTCATAAATCCTTTGTCCTCAAAGCATATTGATGAATAAGCTTTGTGTCTTTACTTTCGATTGTAATTGTTGTCTTATGATCTTATGTTCTTGGTAGTTTTGACACGTTGACAAAACAATTCAATATTTTCTTCTAAACATTGAATAAAAATGTTGCATCATTTGTGAAGTGGTCCATCCCAAGTTAACCTTCATTGGGACTTTTTGCTGATCGAATGTTGGGATAGAACTTGTCATTTTAGGCTTCCATACAAGTTGTCGGTTTTTTCTTCGTTCTTTTCCAAGGTGGTAGTTGGTTTGTCTATGAGAAGAATATTATTTATTTTCCTCTTGACTTTGTTGTCGGTCATAATGACTCTTTGGATGAGGATAAGGTATTCAAGTGGCTAGTGGAGTGTTTGTAGAAGCTTCAACTTTTGTGCTTCTGGCAATTTATGGGTTAATAATAATTGAATTGAGTGCATATTTGTTCCTCTTTCCACAAGTTGGACTTCCATTTGTGAGGATTTCTTTAGCTTCTCTTATTTTAGATTTTTTATTTGTTCAATTAAACCTTGGTTGAGATTTTTTAAGTGAGAAATTTCTTCATCTTTTTCTGATGGGTTATTGTTGAACTCTTTTTTGAGATATGCTTCCTTTTTGTTTAGCTGCTCTTGTTTTTCTTGTAATAACTTCTTATCATTCTTTAGCTTTATAACTTGTATGAGTACATTTTGATTATGTCTCCTTAAGCGTAAGAGTTCTTCCTTATAATCTATCTCATCAAATTCAGTTCAAGTATCTTGCTTCTCTTGCTCTCCTTTTCTCAACCTTTATATTTGTTCTAACAATTCCTGATTAACCTTTCTTTAAGGAGGAATTTCTTTGTATTTTCTTGATATATTTTCTGAAGGTCTTGATTCTCCTCTTCTAACTTTTGATTGCATGTGTCTTATCCTTTGTCTTCTTGATTTGAATAAGTGATTGCTTACTAGGATCTCTTAGACGAGAGATCTCTTCTTTTTTATCCACGATAACTTTGCAAATTCTTTACGCATATTCTCTATTGATTTCTAATTTTTCTACGACATTACATTTGATATATCTTTGAACTTCACATGATACGAATTCTGAATCTGACTTCATTGTAACGTCATGTAATATGATTTTCTTCCCTTTTTAAGAAAATGTCAAAAACTTCTTCTTCATGTTTAAATTGAATGTCCCTAGTGCTTCCATTGAGGCTCCAACCAAGATTACATAACCGTCATTGTTCCAAAAAGATTTATCACTAAATTGTGAAACGACAGTATAATCTCCAATGTTTATTTGTAAGTTGCTTATGATATATTTTTTTTCATTCCACAAATCAATTTTTTCAATTATATTTGACTCGGGAATCGTTAACTAGTTAGCGAATTCAATACTAATTTAATTATTGCGTTGAGTGAGATCAATGGATATATTGATATCTTTCGAACAAGTGTCCCTTTGACTCTGATTAGCACTAAAGCGCAGAATCTTGAAGCTTTAGGTAACCTTCCTTTCTCTTTGTTATTATATTCCATTTGCTTAAAAACAAATCGTCAAATTTCCACTAATAAATAATAGGCGATACTAAATTCCACTTTATTCTTTTGTTTCAACCTTCACTAATAAAAATATTTTTATATTTCACATAAATCCTTTGTAACCACTTATTAAAAGGTTTTTTTTTTCAAAAAGAAAATGCTTCACCATGTGGTTGGAAAATAAAACCATGTGCCATTTTTTTTATAAATATTGTAGGTTACAAATCCAAAATATTTTATTTTTACTTTTTTTTGTTTAACTTTCCTTTTTCCCATTTTCATTTTTTTTAATTATATGACCTGTTTTTGCAGCGGACTTCTTTTCTTCTTCAATTGAAAATTTGAGTAGTGAGTGGCTAGGGCAAATGTCAAAGACGGTAAAAAAATAAATTATGGTTAAGGACCAATTTAAAAAAGAGACTTTGAAATTTATTTGCCCAGAATCCAATCCAGACAAGGTCTGGTAATGACAACCAAAGGCCATATCATACTTGCTCTGATACCAAATTTAGTGAACTAACTTGGTTCACATACACACAAACTACTATATCTAAGCATAGATCAATAAGTAAATTCCACAATGGATGAAAATATATAAGAGTAAATATGAATATGATATGAATGTGATATTATAATGCAATCAAGAACCAAATAAAGAAGTCTATTTGTGCCTTTTCACATGAAATGACATGTCTTTTAATTGACTTAAATCATTTCTAATTTCTAATTATTATTATTATTATTATTATATTTTTTCATTTACATTAGAGAATGACAGAATTGAAAGATAGAAAATTACATCCAGAATTATGTTAGAAACAAAAACTTGACCATTTCTAATGCCATAGAAATTTTTTTCACTTAAGCACATGAAAAGTTTATAAAAGTTGTACCTCATGAAATAAAGAAATTTCTTGTCCAAATTCGTGAGCAAAATTGACCCTCGAAATGAAAGAGAATTGATGTGCAAACTTAATAACGGAGGACAGACGAATTTGTATGAGTAGCTCGAGAAATAAGCGACGACTACTGTGAAGAACAAGCCATCAAATAAATGACCTATGTCGACGAAATCACAACAAGATTTTACAACAACCTCCACGAGTCTTTCTTCGTCATAATATAGACTCTTCCATTTAAATTCGTAATTGAAAAAAGGATTTGGCCACATAGATGAGCCTCGACCTCCCCCGGGCTCCAATGCAACTTCACATTGGTAGCATAAATAAAAAGATTGGAATCATTTTGTCTGTGAACATGAGTGGGAATATTTTCTCAGCAAATGAACAAAATTAGTGAACCCACATCCATCCCTTTTCAGTAGTTCCCGACCACATGTGATGAATAGAGAAATGATGTTTGTCGATAAGAAAAGATTAGAATGAGTCCTTATAAGAAGTCAAGTCAACCTTGACAAAATAAATGTCCAATAGTCCATCAGAAAACAACAGACATTTAGAGAATCAAAAGAGAAACAAGATACAAGTGATGAGAGGATATGAGAGATATTGCAAGTCCACTGCATGATAGAATAAGTATAAAGAAACCAGTTGATATGGTTGGGCATCCAAACATCTACCCGAGTCGAGGCAAAATTCAATCATATGGTAGAAAGGGTGAGGTGTCGACACTAGTCGATGGGTCGCACACAATGGTGTTGACCTTGCGGTCTTTACTTACTGTAATTCTTGATGCCTATACTACCATCGACTTTGTAACAATGATAATGAGGACTGACCTAACCATTATACCAATCGTTCAGCATGAACTAGCACTTGGTCAAGGTTACAAGAACTTATGGAGTCGACTAGATCAAATGCAGACAAATTACATACCGAATGATGATTTAGTGACCACCACATGGTAATTGGATTACCTTTACACCCGATTTCGGAAGACACAATTTTAATTTATTCTATCTAGATGATGTGGAGGTTACTCCCTTCCATCAACATTATGGAGATTATAGCTCGTTATAGATCTGACAAGTTGACAAAGAGTCTATAGAATAAGTTAGATTCTCTTAGTACACAATCCACGCCCAAGAAGTAAGTATACAAAACCAACATAAAGAATTAAGTTCATTTGTCATAGCACATTAATCCCCTGTAAGTAATACAATTAAAACCTTAAATTCCTGTACGATGGCTTACCATTATCCAATTCATACCATTATTTATGAGGGAGAGGAATATATAAAGAAACATTGGTTTGTCTATGAAACCCTTTGGAAATCTAACCTTATTGACGATGAAAATCACAAGATTACACATTTTGCAAGTGGTCTCACAAAATAGCACTTACTTGGTACATGGAATTTATTGAAGACAAACCGAAAATGGAAAGAGAGATCAAAGAAAATTTTATATACTTCTTCAAAACATAAGATAGAAGACCCTTAGTTGGTCATAAATTAAAATAAATTACTCAAATTTTGGGAGAGTTAGTACGCAAATACTATAGAATATTTAAATACCTACTCAATGAGATGCCATCTGAAATGGACTAATTAGTCGTGATCCAATTCTTTGTTGCAGGTATACAACCAAGAATTACAACACCTATGTGGCTACTTGGATTTACGACATATGATGACATTTTAAAGAAATCTTTAAAAGTCGAATCAAATATCAACTTCTTAGCCATATTATTTGGTAGACGCCTTGAAGAAGAGCTAGAAATTATGTAGCTATAATTGCAACAACTTGCACTGAGACACAACAACCTATGGTACACAACATGATTGAAAAATGGGAATAGAACTTGTCGATATGATGATCAACGTCCTTATGCCAACAAAAGAATAGTCTAGGAATATATTCAACCACAAGAAGAACCTCAAATTTTTCCTGAAGAAATACGACCATACAATTTTAGAATTGCTCAAACTACATACTACTATGACATACATGAACGCTTTCAACTGCATTCGATAGTTGAGTATCCTTATAATGTATAGTTTTAAACCTAAATGGTGTGGTATTTTTCAAACTATGAAGCAAACTACCACATAATGTATCAAGAATATAAAAAATAAGATGAGTTGTTAGACAGTTTACCAAGTGTAGACTGTCGATCAAAATAATTAAAGAGGACAAGACAACCGAAACAATGACCAACACAACAACGGTTACAACCAATAAAGAGGATATAGATATTGAGGAAGATATAATAACAATTGAGGAAACATACCCTAGGTTTGAGGAAAGCCACAATGTATCATCTTCCTTTAGTGAAGAACACGTGAACCCCAATGGTCCCTAGAAAGACATGACAAACCTCAAGTTTTGTACAAAATGTGGTGTTGGGACGCATAGTCTTGAAGACTGTCTATAATGCTTGAGAAAATCAGTAATAAAGAGAATATTAATCTCTTGTCTGGGGTCCCCAAGCATGAACTGTTAAATCACAAAAACTTACAAATTGTTACAAGGCATGGTACAAGGATTGGGAAAGACAACCCACAAATTACAAAGTTTCAAAATAATAATGATAAATATCCAAATCTATAGAAGAAGAAAGAAATATATAATAATGATTCAAAAATATTTGAAGAGTTATAAAACCAAGAAGAAAATGAAGAGTCTAAGAACAAAACCCTTAATGATTTGTTGCAAATTATTATGAAAGAAGAAGTCTTTTCCAGACTCATTGAAGTAATGTATGCCATAAAGAATAACAAAAGCAATGAACAAATCACTAAAATTTGTGTCAACTTAACCTGAAGGATAAAATTGATATTGACCCTTAATTGGACCTCGAGGTCGAAGGATACCGTATCTCACAAGTCATACTTGACTTCAACTCTCACGCTAACGTAATGACAAGAATAACATTGGAACAATTTGGTCTTCCACAACTATTGAAGTCAGGCATCTACCTCAAGTTAGCTGAACAAGATATAATCAATCTCATTGGAGTATGGGAAAATGTTAACACTGGTATTGTTGTCCTTCTTTCCATCAACCCAAGTTCAAATCCTTTGTCAGTAACAAAGCAAAAGATATTAGCCCGACAGAGGAGGACCCCGTCAGCAACACCTATGACGTAGATGCAATCTCACCCGAGATATATTATTGGGAACTTCTAGAACCAGGTTTATGCATTTATGTGTGCATCTCTATTTGTGTAGTACTTTATCAAATTACTCAACACATATAAGATTATACTTCTTTTTCCTTGTTTATTCATTCAAGATAACAGTCTATTTACCAGTTGACACATATTGTAGTATTCAACATAAAATCCTTATCACATATTCATTCTGTAAGAGGTGCGACACACACATGCACACGCACACACACACACACACACACACACACACACACCCACACACCCACACACATACGCACACACACGCACATGCACACGCACACACATACGTTATTATTCATAAACAGATTCATAAACAGATGTAGTGCGACATATTCATATCTACTTATTCACAACATGCATGTGTTCGACACAAACATATTAATCAAAGACCCAAAGAGACAACAGTTAACATGGAAACCCATCCAGGAAAAACCTAGCAAAGGTGCTCTTCATCTAAAATGAGAAATATGTTAGAACCCTTTGTTTGTGCACTTAGATTGCAGGATCTCCTCTAGATATTCTTTACAACTCATACATACTTCTCTCCTCTCATGCTCTCTGGTTTTGGGGCTACGTATTTATTCTCTCCTTCACTCCACCATCGATCAACACACAACCTGGATTAATTATCTAGATAAACAACTCTCTCCTTCCCTTCTTAACCTACAGAGTGACTTAACCAACCAACAATCGACCAACTAAATAGCTAACCTCACACATAGCTTGGGTTCTCCCTTTTATAATGTTAGTTTTTCATCACATTAAGCTAGCATTATGATCTTAGGATCTTTTCACTGAGAGAATAACAAGCACATCAATAAAACATAAGCACATCACAAGAGACAAGAGACACAAAGAGATTTTTCCTCGGGGAAACCATAAAGGAGAAAACCCCGCAACTTCCTCTAAGATAGAATCAACACCAAAATAGTAAGAGATCTCCCAAAACAGCAGTAGTCTTCTGTCTTCTGTCTAGTCCCAAAATTTCCTTCTTCAGTAGTGCGCCACACTTGGGAGATCAAGTGATGTATTTCACAAGTGATAAATAGAGAGACTCTCACTCTCTATTTATATTCATCCGTTCACTTGAATTGCACTTTCACACGTAGGCTCGACCTAACATTACTTATCCGAGCCTACACCTTAATTAGTGTATAATAACTCAAGTGCCCCGAAACTGTGGGGACTTACCTAATGACTTGACATGACTTGTTTACATTATTAATCTTCCCGATCGGAACATCGGGGCATGATCACATGACTAAAATACATAATAGAAACATCCCGGAATAAACATCGGGTTACAATACACAAGATACATAGAAGAATACATTCCGAAGTTACATATACATCAACACTCCCTCTTAACTAGGAAGGTATTCTTTCGACACGATTTTCAGCACTGGTCTTCTTCTCTGTATCAGCTGGATCATCTCGTCTTCAAGTCATCTTTGTATTCAAGTCATCTTCAGATCTGGATCATCTCTCGATCTGGATCATCATCTAACATCATCACTGGATCTGGATCATCTCTCGATCTGGATCATCTCTCGATCTGGATCATCATCACTGGGCTAGATCTGGATCATCACTCGATCTGGATCATTACTGCTGGATCGTCATTACTGGATTTGGATCATCACTCGATCCGGATCAACACTCGATCCGGATCAACACTGGTGTTATCTCATGATTCTTCTCGTCATAGGAAGTTCTACAGAGCCAGCCCTTTTTCATGCTAGTTGTAGGCCTACCCTCATGTAGGTCTTCGCCCAGCACTTACATCTGACCTGCTCATCAAAAAGGCACGCCCATCACTCACATCTGATCATGTAGTAAACTACAATCCCATCAGAAAGGCCCAGCACTCACATTCACCAGCATGATAGGACACACC
>LPNX010686861.1:119067-230660 GCA_001517045.1 Pseudotsuga menziesii
TGAATGGACAAACAGATAGACCTCTTCAAATGGAGCTGTCCAATGTACTCCTTTTCTGAAAACAGTGGAGGGAAGCTCCCGAAAAAGGAAGCCCTATTTTTCTGATTTCTTATGCAGAAATTCCTGTTACTGTTTCTGTGATATATCCGAAATTACTGATCCTCTGTGTCTGAAATTTCTCACTGAGGTAACCTCGCATGTCCTTGATCTAACACCACAGGTTTCATTAGAATTGGTTTCACCATTTGGGATTTATGATCCTTTTCCCAAGGTGACCTGTTACAGGACTGTTCAGGATAGCGAAGTTGTACAAAATGACACGTGTCAATGGTTCATCCTCTGAGTCTGATATTCAGACCACCAAAATTATAGTCTGTGCCCTTTCTGTAACATCTTCATAATTACATTTGGACCTCTTTAGCCTAAGATATTGCAATTCTCCCCAGGTGTCCTGTTTATGGATGATTTTTGGAAGAGGCTGGAACCCTAACTTTGGGAGATCATATCTCCCAGAATATAGCGAATCTGAGGCTGATTTTTGGAAACAGCGTTCACCAGGATTTTATATTCGGCCCCTGCAATTTTCAGCTTTTGAGACTTTGCCAATCTTGAAATATAGTGACTGTACCAAAACTTAGTAGTTTTAGTATTTAGGGTTTCTCTAGCTCGGGGTCAAACTAGGGTTTGACTTTCCCAGAGATTTACCCAACCAAATTTCTTGATCCAGGTCTCTAAACTTCAGTTTTGATGAGGAGAACAGTCCTATGCTGGTCTCACTCAAAAATTCGTCTTCTATAGAAATCCCTAATTTCCGCATCGAAGACTGAAAATGCTCGGAATCAAATTCCGCCTCGACAGAAAGATGCGCCCTAAGGAGGAGAGTTGTTCCACCTTACTTTTGCTGAAAATCTGTGGAGGAAAGTCAACAAACTAGGAAGCCCTAGTTCCTATAGCTGCACAATGCCTTCTTCTCAGGTTAGCTCTGATACCATGTTAGTTTTTCATCACATTAAGCTAGCATTATGATCTTAGGATCTTTTCACGGAGAGAATAACAAGCACAGCAATAAAACATAAGCACATCACAAGAGACAAGAGACACAAAGAGATTTTTCCTCGGGGAAACCATAAAGGAGAAAACCCTGCAACTTCCTCTAAGATAGAATCAGCACCAAAATAGTAAGAGATCTCCCAAAACAGCAGTAGTCTTTTGTCTTCTGTCTAGTCCCAAAATTTCCTTCTTCAGTAGTGCGCCACACTTGGGAGAGCAAGTGATGTATTTCACAAGTGATAAATAGAGAGACTCTCACTCTCTATTTATATTCATCCGTTCACTTGAATTGCACTTTCACACGTAGGCTCGACCTAACATTACTTACCCGAGCCTACACCTTAATTAGTGTATAATAACTCAAGTGCCCCGAAACTATGGGGACTTACCTAATGACTTGACATGACTTGTTTACATTATTAATCTTCCCGATCAGAACATCGGGGCATGATCACATGACTCAAATACATAATAGAAACATCTCGGAATAAACATCAGGTTACAATACACAAGATACATAGAAGAATACATTCCGAAGTTACATAGACATCAACATATAAGCTACTACCTATATTAATCAACCAAATCTTTTATGTTAGTTGACATGCTATCATTTCTATTTTTGTACATTCAGTTACAACTAACAATAGGCACTATCGACACAAAAATACAATTATGATTTATTACCAAAAGCATATTTTATTATAAATAACCCCTTACCCATGATCAACCAAGCTATCCTTTTCAACTGATCTACTCTTCTTCTATCGTGCTTACTTCAATCATGTATGCTCTCATTGTTGATATTTCCATCCTGGATACTTATGTCATAGATTCTCTTCCATCACTAACTTTGATTTCGTCACAACTCTTCTTGCCACTAGAATATTTATCTTTCCAAACAGAATTCTGGTTGAATTTTGCTTAACTTTTCCTAGGGCCAACAAGCCTTGAACACTCACATGTGGCTCATCCTGAGCCACATTAGTCTAAAACCTCCATTGTTATTACCTTAATTTGAAAATCCTAAAATATTTTCACTCTCTGCTAAGTCTCCTCCTGTACTTCTGCTTCCATCTTGTTCAAATTTTCCACAAGTTTGGAATTGATGTGTTCCAAAGTTGTAAGTCTTGTTGACTATATTGCTTGTTTCACTTTTTCATGTATAGGTTGAATGATACATGTAACTTTCTTTTCCTTGGCTTGTAACTCTATGACCCTGTCAGTCCTCTTTTATTATTGTTCCCGTAGTGTTGCGACTTGCTGATGTGGACTCTTCATGTCGGCAACCTTAGCTATTTTCTCTAATAATGGTAGATTATTCATTTCATTATTCATCTAGTTAACCTGTGTCTCTGTAGTGCGCAGCTGCTCTGTGACTTTCTCTAACTCTTCATCATTGATCAAAGCTTCCCACGTCTGATAAATTTGCTCAACCACTTTGGCACAAAGTGCCTTTGCCTCTTCTATTCTCTTGTCAACTTTAGTTGTTTCTTTTCTTCTCTATTCTAGTACTTCTAGAGGTGTACTGGGTGTCACTTTTTCTTCCAAATTCGCAACCTTCTTGCATAGGTTCTCTACAATTTCACCAAGTCTAAACACTTTGGATTCTACAAACATCTCATATGTAATGCCTTCATCAGTAAAACTGTTGCAAGCAAGTGTTACAGATGCGTCGAGCCGGTGCCTGTTCTTCTCCTAGGTCTTAGCTTTCTGCTCTGTTTCTTTTACTATTTTCCTTATTTTATGAACAGTCTTATTTGATGCTCTAACCTTATTGGGCAATGCTCCCTCTTTTACCTTCATTTCTACCACTAGGACATTATGAATGACATACACTTCATAAATTGGTAATGTAGATAAATTTATGGTGACATGGCCCAATTTTTTTACCATATAATTTATCTCTGTCATCCCCAAGTCGATTTCTTCACCCAACACTTGATTCTTTATTGGTGAAATGGGCGTCGACATGTCACTAGGTCACTCTTCAAACGAGCCATCTAAGTCCTGCGACTCAGGAATTTGTGGTTTGTAGTCGATCGCCACTCTTACTTCTTTCACTTCCTTACTGAGCGTTTGTAGTAAATCTATGATACTGCTTCTTAGCTCTGTTTCTCTCTCATCTATCTTCTTGAGGCTTTGATTGGCGACCTATGGCATTGCTTCCGTCAGAAGTGTGTAATCGTCATTGGTAAGGTCAACAATTCCAGCTGATTTGTCACCTTTCCTCTTCTTATGACCATTCATATACTTCTCTGTTTTCTTTCTCTTTTCCCCTACTATGGGGTTTGTTGGAATCATGCTTGACCCATTTTGGGTTTTCTTTTGGTGGATCTTCTCCCTGTACTCCATCCTTCTTTGTCAATGGATTGTGTTATCACGACTCTTCTTCTGCAAATAGATGATCATCTACGGTAGGAACTCTCCATTTTTCTGTCCAATCTTGAATAATGGCATCAATTTATATAGTTGACAGATGATACTGTGTCGTAATCCATTGTTTTTGTGGGTCTTGTTGAGGCTGCAGAAAGATATGATGGGCCTCGACCAAAAATTTGATAATGTTTCTAAACCGCTTAATAGTCGCATCTATAATTCTAGCCCGCTTTCTTACATAATGTCACATGGCCTATCCTTGTAAAAATAACTCTATATTTTTCATGTCCCAAATTTTTCATTGGGTCACAATGGCCTAATCACATTTTCCATATTCATGAGAGTTTGTCAAATTGATGCTAAGGGTCAAATAATTGCCAAGGAGGAAAAATTACTAGTTTTCCTAGGTTGGGGTGGAAGCTTTGGGATTTGGAATAAGAGGGACAATAAACGATGTTCATCCATTAGAATGGAATAAATATTTATTAATGGATCTTATTAAATAGATATAAGAGAAAATTGAAGTGGCAATGGAGCATGGAGACACATGGAGACTATGGGGTCCACACACGCTAGAATTTATGTGCCACATGGCATCCTCCTCTTGCAATTTAGAATCCATGGGAATCCTAAATGTTATTGGATGAGTTAGAAGGCTAATAAAATTGGTCATATGCATCATAGGTCGAATTTGGAAGGAAATATAACTTACATGGGAGAGGAAGAGTAATTTTGGAGCTAGTGAGACACTTGGACTAGATTCCCTAGCTCTATGAAAACAATGATGAAGATGCTATGAAACCTATCACACAAATCAGATCTGAAGGCTGAATTCTGACATATCTGACATGTCAGGTCAAAATAGATCATCCAAGAGGGCACTCATGTGAGTTGGGGAAGCTCAATGGGTTCCTACTCAAATTGGGGGAATATGGAAGGCTAGGAAAGGGAGCACACATGGCAAATCTTGTGCCCACACCCAAATTCGAATTGGATTGAGTTTTTGGATGGATTGGTAAACTTAGAAGGCTAAGGATGTTTATAAAATATAGGAATAAACCAAGAGAATATCTTTTGTTCATTTGAGAAATTGCCATTTGTGAATTGTGAGAGCTAGTGGATGACTAGTTTTCTTGCCTTAGCCAATTTCGAGGGTGAAATATTCCCATCCAAGTTGGTGTTTGGAGAGGCCACTCAGGTATTTCATGGATATTTAATGGATTTTTATTTCCAGGTGAAAGCTACAGTTCATTTCATGGTTTCTTCTATTCCAACACTTTCTCTCAACCATTTCCAGTTTTTATTGCATATTCTTGCTCATGGAGGGATTGCGCTTTGGGTGAGATATTGATATCTTTGGGGAAGATTATAATGTCCCATTATTTTATGTTCTGATGTAAATTATCTGTACTTCAATTTCATAAGACTCTCAAGTCGAAATACTGAAATATTTCATGTAAAAATGTCGATCAATGAAGAAATAGTGCCATTTCCCCACTATCTTGTTGTGAACCAATGTAATGTTGATGGATTCGAATGGATAAGTAAAATAATGATGGTTTATGGATTAATGGAATTTTATTTATGTATTTAAAATTTCAAAACACTCTCAGGTTGAAATACCCAAAATATTTCATGTATAAATGTTAAACAATGAAGAAACAGTCGTTTCCCCACTACCTTGTTGTGAACCAATATAATGCTGATAGATTCGAATGGATAAGTAAAATACTGATGGTTTATGGATGAATGGACTGTTATTAATGGATTATATGAGTTTAATGTTCATTACATAATAATTTGGAGTTATTGTTTTGAGTTTCATAGCATTTGGAGAAGTTTGCCTATCATTTCCCCAAAGGTTGAAACTAGTCTTTTTGCATATGATTTAAGGGAGTTATAGAAGAATTAAAATTTGAATTGTGATGCATATGAGTTCATATTTATTTCCTTTAAATGTCCCCTTCTTCCATTCATAAATTCTAGTTGGCTTGAGTGCATTTGGGAAGCCATTTTCAATATTCATTATGGGGGAATTAGAACCCCAGATTACTAGTAAAAAATCCAGCCTCAACCAAAATATTAAACAAGTTTGCAGAAGCCTTTAGAGGCTCATAAATATTCCTTGAACATCATATTCAAACCTTAATATCATTCATATACCTTCTGTGAATATTTGGGAGCATTTGGACCAATTTGGAGACCTAGACATCAAAACTAGTCAAAGGTCGAAATAGGGAAAAAATTGAAAAATTGGTCATTTAATAAAATTTATTAAAAAGGGACATTACAATATTATTGTATTTTTGACTCTGCCAGAATTCTATGTTGAACCATATATTCTTGTATCGATCTCCTCGACATAGAACAAGCACATCTACCACCTGGTTGTTTAGTGGTTCTGCCCATGCGATAAACGAAATCAAAATAAGTAGCCATGAATAATGGAACACACTACAATTCTCCTGTGCCTCCTTCGCATATACTATTTAATTTTGTAGATAGTGCAACGATTTGATTTGAACACCTACTGCACATAACTCTATCGCAGCAGTCGTTCCTCCGGTGCACTGGTTTGGTCGTATCTTTCATAGCAACTTGCTAGATAGCACTTTAGTTGTGAATTGAATAATACAATCATTGATAGAGGCGATGGAAAATCCTCCAGTGCATCTGGTAAGGTCATACTTATATTTCAACTTGTTCGTAAATAAAGTGTCATGTTCTTTTCCAACAAAAAAAAGGCCCTGGGTCGATGCATACAAGTGGAATCCCAATAGTCGCTAGTATAAGCTCAACATCCACATAAATATTTTGGTCAACCCATAGAAAACCACCATGGAATGACACCAGAAACTATTTAACACATGCATTCATCTCTTTGATGCAACCAAAATGAAATATGTGCATTAGTGACAACAAAGCAAATTTGTCCAATCCTCTTTCCCATTCTATTGGAACTAGGTGGATAGGGCCATCCTCTATCTTGTGGACATAAGACATGTACTTGTCCATTTCCAACTCTAGAAATTTTCGTAGGTCGTGGTCGAAAAAGCTTATATTTTTCATATTTGGGAGTATGTTTTCCATTACTCAAACTCCTTTTGGTATGGTCGGTGCTACCAGTAGTTACCTTACATTTTTGTCAATTTTAATCTTAGGTGCATCATCTTGTCTAGGTGGGACATAGTCTGGTAGCCTGCTCGTAGGTCCTGCTTGTTCAGCTTCTAATGGTGGTGCTTCTGCTTTCTTGCGACTACCAGACTATTTCCTCTTGGATTTGTTAGATAGGTTTGGTCATAACCTAACTTCATGGATGCATGGTGCCTATTGAAATTCTTCTGCAACCTTTGCCGATAGTGGAACACATGCGACTATGTCTTCCATGATGGGCGTAGGTGAAGGTATGTCAACACCTGGTTTTGCAATAGTACTTGTACTGTAGATGGAGATGACCATAATCTGCAAAAAGTCACCTCGGCTCTTACAGTTGTAGACACAATATCTCATCTTAATAAGTCGGATGCAAATAGAATGAATAAAACTTCGGCGTGAAGATAATATACATTCACCCATTTAATCAGTATTTCCTTCACACGAGTGGGCAATAAATGGAAACGTGGGAGTGATTTCTGTCACATGGAGCAATCATTAGAATCATTATAAGGAAATTAACCATCAAACCATCACTTCTCCTGTCAGTTCAATGGTAGTTATTCTGCAGTAATGATGGAAATGACCAAAAAGTACGCCGTCGAAATCTCCTGCTCGTCAAATTAACTACAACCAGTTGTCTTTTTGTGACCCGATTTCATCATGTGATAACTCTTCTCTTTATGTGACTAGGATTCAGTCTTCAACACATTTCTTCCCTTGCAATAGACAAAGAGTCTTCGCGACCATTTTTCATCTTCGACATACAGATAGTCAGTCGATACTTTTTATTTTCCTATGATAGACAAGAATTTTGCGACCAAACACCCGTATTTGTTACAAAACTAACACTTATATTCAGCATCTTTTTGTCTTTTTCTTTTCTCTTTCACACACACACACATAAACACACACACGCACACACACACATACACCAAATTCTCAATCAACCAAGTCACGACTATCCTAGTAAGGATTTAGACAACTTCGATTCACCAATTCTTTGAAAGGTGTTCCATCTAATTTCTATAGTTGTACTGCACCTCCTTCAGAGATTTGAATGGAAAAATACGACCCAAGCCAATGTGTTTTCAACTTTCCAGGTTGGTTAAAAATCTTAGTATCATATAGGAGGACAAGTCCTTTGACTTGAAAATGAGTATTCTTGATGTTTTAGTCATGCCATACTTTCTGTTGTTCCTTCTCAACATTTTGGTGATCATCTGCGACAAAACCTTCTTCCTCCAACTGCACAAGTTGCGACAATATTTCTTTGACAACACCAACATCAGTGATTTCAGTAATTGCAGAAATCCTTATACTGGGTACAATGTATTCCATTTGCATAAAATATTCTTTTCCATACACTAGTAGGAATGGAGTTTGACTTGTTAACTTCTTATATGTCGTTTGATATGCCCACAATACCGCAGAAATTTTTTGGTCCCAATTATCTCTTTGAACATTGCAAATCTTTGTTAATGCATTCTCAAGGATCTTGTTGAATGCCTCAACAACACCATTTGCTTGTGGATGATATGGTGTCAACATCCTATGCGGGATTTGGAATTCTTTAATAAATTCTTCGATCAACTGATTGACAAAGTGTATGCTGTAATCACTTATCAAAATCCTCAAGAATCTGAATCTATTCACGACATTGTGGAACAAAAATTTGGCAGCAGTCACAGCAGTACAATCCTTTACTGGCACTTATTCAACCCCTCTAGTTAGGTAATCCATCACAGTAATAATGTATCTTGCAATTGTTCGCTTCCCTTGTGGATTAATAGGTCCGACGAAATTAACTTCCCATTTTTCAAATTCCTGCAAAGTTATCTGAGGTACTAGTGGCATCTCATCTTGCCGCGATGACTTTTTGGTTCTCTGACAGATATCGCAGTTGCGGCAATATTCTTTAGCATCCACATGCAACGTGATCCACCACAACATTGCTTGTAATATCTTTCACACTGTAGCTTTTCCAGCATAATGGCCTCCTATGAAACCAGCATGTGCTTCATTCAATATCATTGGTCATTTGTGTTCCAATACATAATGATGAAGAATTTCATCCGGTCCCATTTTATATAGTTGTCCAACTATAAATTGGAAATTTGTAGCTCACCACTAATTATTTTTTCTGCACAATACCAAATCCTTCTGGTGCATATACCATACTCAATAAATGTATAATATCTGTGTAATAATCATCAAACATACGATCACAAATAATTGCACATCTGGAAGACTATTGTCAAGATTCACAGGTTCTTCTCCACTTTGAAGCCTTGACAGGTGGTCTGGTCCTAAGTTCAGTTGAATTAGCTTAAAAATAAATTCAAAGTCAAATTCCTGGAAAAGGAGAAGCCACCGAAAAATACCCCCCCCCCCAAAAAAAAAAAACTAGCTTGTTTACTAGGTANGAAATGTCCACCTAACAAATAGTGTCAAAATTTATGAAGCATATCCACCATATATAAGCCTTCTCTTTCAATCATAGTGTAATTCTTCTCTGTTGTTGATAATTTCCTGCTAACGAAGGAAATAGGATGATCAATCGACCCTCACCAAGCTGTGCGAGTACAATGCCAAGTGCGATAGACGATGCATCGACATGTACATGAAATTCCTTCTTCTAGTATGAAAAAAATAATATGGGAATTGTGACCATCTTGTTCTTTAGAGTGTTCAGACTCTCTTGGCAACGTTTGCTCCATTGAAATTTAACATCCTTCTTCAATAAATTCTCCATCGGAGCAATCACCTCTGCATATCCTATGATAAAATTTTGATAGTTTTTAGTATGTCCCAATGCCGTTCTCGGTTGCTTCACTGTTGTAGGGGGTCGACCATGATTTTTTTGTGACAAAACACATGGCCCAATAGAATTCCAAATGGGGCACAAAATATACATTTCTTTAGATTGAACAAAATTTGATATTGTCGACACCGTTCCAACATCATTTTGAGGCTCCCAGTGATCTTTTATGATCTCAAACATTGTCCAGTCATCATGGTATACCTCAATAAATTTATGAATAAAGTATTGAAAGAAACCACTACTATCTTGGAAAAGATAGAAGGATAATTCTTGAGTCCAAAGGGCATTACCATATACTAGAAACACCCCCACTCCATCACAAAGGTTGCCTTGTGTCGATCTTCCTTCTCGATTCTGATTTAATGGTAGCCAAAGATCCCATTAGTGAAAGAATAAACTTCTTTACCCCAAACACTTTCTAATACCTCATCTATAAACGGAGTCGAAAATGGGTCATGTAAGCAAGTGTCATTCAACTTTATTAGGTCGACGCAAATATGTACTTCACCGGTAGTCTTCTTATCTTGCACTAATATTAGACTGATCCACTCAGATTCTTCAACTGATTCTAACTCTATCTTAACTTTTTATTTATATCACAGATTCAACTGGTATGGTCGCTGCTTCATAGGATTTACTTAAATATTTAATAGTATCTTCATCTCTCCAAGGTCTTCGATAATCCCCTTCATCTCTGAAAAGTTTATTGGGAACATATCCTGAAATTCATGCAGTAGGTTCGTGATCTTCCTGACAGTTTCATCATCCCAATAATATTTGGTATTGGAGAAATTTGGATTATTTGGAGATCCAATATTTGCTTTCTTGACTTTCAACGGATTCAAAAATTGGTCACTAGAAATACCAAATCCTTCCACTGCGTGAGTACCTTCAGAATCTGGGATGTATTGGTCAAGTGGGTCATCATCGTTAAGTTCTACTGTCACATTATAGCACTCCATTCAATGTTGGATGATCACACTATTCTAATTAAAGTCTATCATTGATGCAAGGATATCTTCAAATATCTTTGTCTTGATCACTTGCAAAGAAGCATCAATTGAAGGATGATCGTCAACAAACTCAAATGTGTGTGTGAAGCTATAATCCAGTTTGTCCCATTCGATTGTTCCATGTTGCATCTCAACCGATGTGTACCAATTCCTTGGTATCATGTCTAGAGTATGTATAAATTGATGGACCCATTCCTATCGTGGACATGCTTCCCATGTCACACGATAATATTTAAAGTGCTTGATAGGATTAGTCAATCCTATGTACTTTTAACCAGTATAGTTGATCTCCTCTCCAAATTGTATCTCCATCAATATCCAACATTGAGGCCATTATAATATGAATTGTTTATGTGCGACCCACCATCTAGCAGACATATCTTTTAGTGCAAAGTCCAGGGTGGACAAGCGCTAATGTTATGTAACTTTTTCTTCAAATTTTGTTAGAAAATAAGGTAAACCTTCGTATGTGGGTAAAACACTTACCTCGATTCCTACTCGTCACACAAATCATGTAATTCTTGCATATATTCTCATTGATACTTCATGCAATCATTTTTTCTAATTTTCCAAAGCTTCCCCAGAATCTGATGTACATGAACTAATGCTGAGCCAACTGAGCTTTTTGTTAGCCGTTAGATTCACATAATCATCCCTTGTAGAAGTAATGTTATAAATATGGTCTAGATGATCTCCTTGTACTTCACCATTCACTGTCTTTATGTATCTCTGACCTTCCAGTGGATCAATTGGTGCGGCCACCCTTAGCTCTGAATCTTCAAATGTTAAGATTATTTTCTTGAAATTGATAATACTCTGATTATAAATTGTCTATTCGATCCCAATAAGTACAGGATATAGATTTGTATCATCCACAATGTCAATCACTTCGAAGTTGGCATAAATCTTAAGGCCTTATATCTCGACAAGCACCCGAGTCAGTCAATCGATAAGTAGAACTTTCCAGTGATTCGCTAATTGGAGCTGGACAATAGACCATGGTTTCCCATACTCTCCCATGTTTGTCTAGTCAAAATGTTGACATTAGAGCCCAAGTCCATAATAATATAATCCATTTCGTAATATTCTATTTGTGCAGTCATTCTTAGTTCATGGTCAGTCTTCAATATTTTCCCCACATGATTAACCCCTCTTTCTGGTCACACCTCTTCTTGAGTTTCTTCTGTTAGAGCTGTCAATTCTATGACAACATCTTTATCTTGTATTATTGCTAAGCAAATTTTACATAATTCTTTTAATTTACTAACCTTTGTCTTTGGTTGCTTTCAGAACACTTGGCCAAATATTTTAGGCATTCCCAATATTGGTCCTTCAGGTGGTGTAGTAGTAGAAGTCAATGCTTGATTTTTGTCGATAAATTCTTATCGCGCTTCGAGGAATTATTCCTTTTATTTTTGGATGTTGAATGGTGATTTCATTTGTGTTATTGGTCACACCTACGGTTTTCCATATAGTGCTTCTTGATCTTCCCCAGTTGCAACACCTCTTCTTGTCACAACAACAATATGTGGCTCCCTTGGTTCAACAGAGATCTTTTGAATATTCTGATGGGGGTTTGGATTGGGATTTTGTAGTTGATGCTGGTTTCCCACATTCTTGGTATGTCATCTCGCAATTAACTGAGGACATTCCTCGATAGTATGATCAAAATATTTTCAATACGAACATGTCGTAGTAGGACTTGTGTAGTCTCTGGCAAAGTGTCTAGCATTCCCACAATTATAACATATCATTTGGCCTCTTCTGTGACCAAATTATCCTCCTTGTCCTCATCCTCTAAATCCCCCCCCCCCAAAAGGTTGAGATTATTATTGTTGCAGGTACTGATTCCATGGATATTGGGCCTAAGGATACTGAGCCTGTAGAAATTTAGTTTGATCTCGCTCAAACTACATTTGTTCATCGTTCTTCATTAAATAAGTATCAATTGTTTTCTCTTGTAGCAGCTGATATGCTTTGCAGTCTTTTTGATCATGGCCCATTGATAAAAAAACTTACAGTATAAGCTGGTTGGCGCACGTACAGTCTCCTGTAAGTATACACAATATTTCGACTGATGGCCTCTAGTCTAGCATATTCTACACTAAGACATCCCTTGTGTATTTATCAAACTTGGTGCTTCTTATGTGACATAATTCATATATGTCAGGAATTTGTCTTTGTGGTGTCCCTTGGTTCTGTATATGGTACACCATAGTTCTTCTTGTACTTCCTTTCCTTTCTTAATATATTGAAGTTGTAGTGTAAGGTTGGCTAGTTTCGACGGATTTTCATAATTCCTACACTAGTTTCTCCAACCGGTGAGGATTCCAACTTCATAGCCAATTCCAGAGCCTTGGTCTAGGATACAATCATTTGTCACATCAAAGGAATCTAAATGTGCAGTAACAATGTAGGAATAAACCATTATTTATGTTGAACATCCAAAATCTGGAAGCTTACGTTGGCCATCACCATCTTGAATCTTTGGTCGAAGTCCCAAATAGGTTCTGTAGGCAATTGCTTAATTTATTTTATCTCAGTAATACACTTCAATTCAAATTTGGGATTTCTAGACTCATCTATTATTCCTACCCA
The DNA here is from genome assembly GCA_001517045.1 of Pseudotsuga menziesii. Lineage (NCBI taxonomy): Eukaryota > Viridiplantae > Streptophyta > Pinopsida > Pinales > Pinaceae > Pseudotsuga > Pseudotsuga menziesii. Next base: position 132,085 of record LPNX010686861.1, read on the forward strand.
TATTTGATCTAATGTTTTCTTGGGGATTCCTGTCGAAACCACAAAGAATTTCATGTACCAATCCATTGCACGACCCTTAAGGGTTGTGATCATCTGTGCCTTCTTGATGGATTCATCTTGGACTTGTTGCATGGTCAACATGGCTTCACATAGAAACCGATGTTACTCAGGGTCTTCTAACCCATTTTCATTAAATATTGGAAACTTTATATCATTCCTGGACATTATATTTGTTCTTGATACTGTTGTATTAAATTTTTAGCTAGTGGGTGATGAGTTTCTAGATATTACCTATAGAGATGTACATGGGGTCATGGGAATGTCGTATCCATACTCTGGATCTATATCTTCTTATTCCTATTATTTTTCAGATATAGGTTGGTATTCCTCCTCCTCAGCACAAGAACCTTCATCAAAGTGCCATGCCAATGTGTAGTCCACTCCTCCGGTCGTACTACAACATCCTCTTCTTGTCACAGTCCTTCTTCTCTTTCCCGACCGAAATATTCTTCCTCTCCTCATGCACCCACTTTCTAGCTCAGCCTCACCATCACCCGTAAACATCTCATCTTACTCTGCTCCATTTTTCTCACACTTTTCTTATGACATATCCAAGGTATTTATGCACAAACCTTTATTCGCTAGATTCCATTCTCAAGATCCCTTTCTCATATATGAGCATCTTGATCCAAATATTTAAAGATGTTAAGTACCGTCCTCTAAGTCCTTGGAAAAATTCTCTTTTCATCTCACTGTACGATTTTATTGTGTCGACTGCAATGTCGATGATGTATCCTTCCAAAATACTATAGACCCAGAAATCAATAACCTTATATATAAGGTTGCTAATACTTTTTAGCCATTGAATCAGCTGGGGGATCCAATTTATTGGTTCTCCCTCTTGAAATTTTCTCTGTTGGGTTGCTAGTTGTTAGTATTATAATGATCCCTTATCCAATTTGGTCAATTATGTCTAAATTAGGAGTCTTTTCATTCTATATTTAGTCACTAGCACCATTGGGTCCACATGTACCAGTTACTAGAGTGTGGGGAACACTAGTTGAGGCTAACTACCACTGACTGCAATTGCATGCATTAGTTTAGGTGCCTCCTAGACCAATCCCTACAATTTAGGAGCCACTGGGAGTGTCAAAACAAACCTCCTTTAGTTGAGTTCAATTAGTGACTAGTTAAGCCTAGTTAGGAGTCATTTACATTTAGTTACATCTAGTTACATTCAGTTAGCACCAGTCATTGATTAACTGCATGTGGGAAGGCACCTTTCCTCACCTACCACATTCAGTTAGAATAGTTAACCGATTCTAATTGACTGAGGCACTGATTTAGACAACTGGAGCTAACTAGTTAGGCTCCGATAGTGATTTAGACATGTCTAGTTATTTATTCAGTTAGGTTGAGTCAATCAATTCAAATTCATCTCTCTTGCATTCGAATTGACTGGTTATTAATACTAGTGTATTACATTGGATTGGTCATCCATTTTTACTTTTGATTTATGAAAGCATACACAACTGCAAATCATTATTGCACTGTTTCATATCATATTTTGAGTAAATTTGATTGTGAGATCTACTTGTGAGTTGTGTTTTGCTTCATAGATTCCTGTGATCTCAAATTTAATATGGTATCAGAGCATAGGTCTCAAGTTCAATTCCCTTGAGCTACGTTGGAGGCAGGGTGTTGGAGTATCGGTACAACCTCCACATGGTATAACCACCGCACCTCTGGGAATATAAAATAAAGGACTAACCGCCACTCCTGGTGATAGGGCCTTGTGCTGGGTTTCAAATGTTAATAAATATCTGCAGGTTTTTTTGTAACAAAAAACCTTACATGGTATCAGAACCTCAGTAGGACAAGGCACTTCTCCTTCTACAGATATCCTACTAGATCAAATTTTTTTGAGCAAAATTGCTCCTTCCTACTATGTACCAGAAGCTGAAAAGTTTACCATATAAATCCTAAGCAAAGGAATTGTTGATCAAGCTAGCTTGATTGACTAATATGGGTGTGATGAAAACTTGAAATGTGCAGGTAGTTGACCTTACTTTTTTTTGTTGTAATTGCAGGTACACTTTCAGATGGATTTGAAATTATCAGTTCCTCTTCTTACTCCATCCACAAGATATTCAGAATGGAAGATGAAGATGATTGCATCTCTGAAGAGAGAATATCTATATGAGATGTCTATTGGACTTGGTAAAGAGTATTATGGGAATGAGAATGACTGGCTAAATGACGGTGATGGATCTTTTGGAGCAATAGGTCTGGCCCTTTCTCCTAGCTTTCTCTACCTCACTAAATATGTTGAATACCCAAAGGATCTATGGACAAAATTGGATAGAAACTTTGGAAAGCATAATGAGGATCATAATAGCACTTTGGAGAGAACACCCAACACCACAATATTTCTTGATCCAAAATTCTCGGCCTCTACTCTCTCTGATGAAGTTTTTCAAGATGAAGAAGAAGCAGAATCTTCTACACAGTCAATTTGAATTGAAGAAAGTATCCTTGCAGTGACTCCTTCTCATGATGCTCCGAAAGTTTACGAGATATCTAACATCTCATATTATCATATGGATGATACAGAAGAAGACCTTCGAATATTTGATATTGAATAAAAACATTGTTGCACTTCTATGCAAACATTCTCCAGTGATTCTCCTTTAAATTCTGTGCAAAATTTGCCAGTGATTGCTTCCGAAAGTGAAGAGGGATTTGATTTCTCTCCCTCTAATGTTGATGTTGGTGTACATATAAGTAATACCTTGGATATTTTGGAAAAAATATCACATTTTAGGAGTGATCCATTCTCTCTCCTTGATCTAGATCTTCCAACAAATTCTTACAGGATTGCATGCACCAATATTCAGAATTTTGAATAAGGAGAAAACTGTGCATCTACCGTCTCGGTGGACCATAATTTTGGATCTGATATGAAATTATTTGGATATAATATAATATTATTTGGATCTTATGTGATATTATTTGGTTCAAATTTTAAATTCCAATAGCTTTCAGTGATGCTTGTAGCTTCTCTCACCAATTTTGGTGTGAAAAATCAAGTACCACAAGTCTTCTTCAAACTTGCTGCTGGGGATTTGATCTTAGTTTCCTCTTGTGAGGTTGCAGATATTTTATTTTGTGAATCCTTACTTATTTATGAAGCTATATCAGATTATGGATCTCAATCATTCGCTCTCCATAGTCCCAGGGCTTCTCTACCTTTGGTCACATGCTCATTTCCTCACAGAACTGGTAAAGAGGAAGACATTCTGCATCCGCCTGGACACTTGACACTAACACTTGGGGCCGGTTTTACCACTCATGCTTTTCTATTCAAGGTTGAAACATATCATTTGCTTGAGTGTTCCTCACATGGTTTGAATCCTTAGGCACTTTTTCTCTCTTATCAATTGATTTCAGTTGCTCTACATGGGTCCACTTTTCATCTAGCAGTTGTCTATATTTTTTATTTAGTTGAGCATATTATTCTTCTTCCAAAGAGGAATATTCCTCCAGAAATAAATATGGAGAATTATACATTCTAGGCCCCAGGATACCTGTGCACAAAAGAACAAGATTGATCCTGATTCTACCTGCTTCGTTTGAGGGGGGGATTTTTTCCCATGTGTTTTTTTCCCTATTTCCTTGTATTAAGTAGTTAATTTGCTTTATCTGTAATGGGTAACCTATGGTATTAGTTACTAGGGCCCACAAATTTTCCAAGTTAGCATTCAGGGGGGTGTTAGGATTATAATCCTCCCTTGTCCAATTTGGTCAATTATGTCTAAATTAGGAGTAATTTCAGTCTATATTTAGTCACTAGCACCATTGGGTCCACATGTACAAGCTACTATAGTGCGGGGAACACTAGTTGAGGCTAAATGCCACTGGTTGCACTTGCATACATCAGTTTAGGCGCATCATAGACCAATCCCTACGATTTAGGAGCCACTAGGAGTGCCAGAACCAACCTCCTTTAGTTGAGTTTAGTTAGTGACTAGTTAAGCCTAGTTAGGAGTCAGTTACATTCAGTTAGTGCCATTCATTGATTAATTGCATGTGGGAAGTTGCCTTTCCTCACCTACCACATTCAGTTAGACTAGTTAACTGATTCTAACTGACTAAGGCACTGATTTAGACAACTGAAGCTAACTAGCTAGGATCTGATAGTGATTTAGACATGTCTAGTTATTCATTCAGTTAGGTTGAGTCAATTAGTTCGAATTCCTCTCTCATGCATTCTAATTGACTGGATATTAATACCAGTGTATTACATTGGATTGATTATCCATTTTTACTTTTGATTGATGAAATCATACACAACTGCAAATAATTTTTGCACTATTTCATATCATATTTTGACTAAATTTGCTTGTGAGATCTACTTGTGAGTTGTGTTTTACTTCATAGATTCCCATGAGCTCAAATTTAATACTAGCCTCAACAACCACTCACGCAACAAAATAGGAAATTCACAAAAGAAAATCTCATGAATATATGTATAGAGGTATCACTCCAACCACTCGGTTGGGTTCATCCGAGATCCTTCACTCTATTCTTGTGCAAACTCTAGTGCCTTAAAATCCACCCAATCTTGAATTTCTAGCTTTGTCAAGTGCCACAACATATCCCCACCAAAATGATTCATGGTCCCAAAAATAGAACCTTTTGTTGGCCTTCTTCTTGTCAACCGAGGTTTAGATCCTTTATCGAAAACAAAACCCAAGATATCGTCCTGACAGAGGAGGACCTTGTTGGTAGCACCTACGATGCAGATGCAGTCTCAGCCGATATATCTTATTAGGAACTACAAGAACTAGGTTCCAATAGTTATGTGGGGATCTATATTCGTGGAGTACTTTATCAAATTGCTTGATTGAATCCAGGGATTATACTTCTTATTCCTTGCATATTGATTCAAAATAATAATCTATTTTCCATTCAACACATATTGCAGTATTCAATATAAAATCCTTATCACAGATCCATTCTATAAGTGGTGCCACACACACACACACACACACACACACATGGGATTATTCAAAAACAGACGTGGTGTGACATATTTAGATCTACTTATTCACAACATGCATGTGTTCGACATAAACATATTGATCAAAGACACATAGAGACACCATTTAATGTGGAAACCCATCTGGGAAAAACCACAAAGGCACTCTTTATATGGAATGAGAAATATGTTAGCACCTTTTTTCTGCGCACTCAGCTTGCAAACTCTTATGTAGATATTCTTTACAACTCATACAGACTTCTCTTAACTCATGCTCTCTGGTTTTGGGGCTATGCGTTTCTTTTATTCTTCATTCCATTGTCGATCTGCACACAACTTGGGACCAATTATCTAGCTAAACAAATCTCTCCTTCCCTTCTCAACCTACACAGTGACTTAACCAACCAACAATCAACCAACTAACTAGCTAACCTCACACACAGCTTGGGTTCACCTTTTTATAATCTTCGACCCATCTTAATCAACCGACTCTTTTTGTTAGCTGACAGGATGTCATTTCTATTTTCATACATTTAGTTACAACTGATAATATGCACTATAAGACAAAAAATACAATTATGCTTTATTATCAAAAGCATGATTTATTCTAACTAACTCCTTACCCATGATCAATCGAACTGTCCTTTTCAACTTCTCTACTCTTCTTTTGTCATAGTTCCTTCCATCGTGGATGCTCTCATCGCCGATATTTCTGTTGCCTGTCACAAATTCTCTTCTATCACAGACTGTTCTTCCATCACAACTCTTCTTGCAACCATAATCTTTATCTTTCCGAACAAAATTATGGCTGAATTATCCTTAAATTTTCCTAGGGCCAATAAGTATCATGGGCATCGACATACAAATTGAATTTGAAGTAGTTAACCCAAAGGAAGGATACGAATCATTCCCTACGTTAATCAGATGACCATGGGGAATAAAGATGAAAGAATCTATATCTCTTGAAAAAGATAGAATAAAACTCAAGGGAGAGGGTAAAAAGGTGATCGTACCTATTTATCCATCTCTATAAAAACCATGGGCAGAGCTAGACGACCACGAGGAAGACATAAGAATGTTATATCAAGTCATGTAAAATAATGAGGATTGATTTAAACCTAATGAATATGAAGAAATTGACCTAGAGTCACCCATGTCTGTCAGTTAAAACTCAAACTCTGAACTGTACGACTAACAAAAAGAAAATAAAAAGAACATGCAAGAGAATGTTGATCAGTTGAGGTCATCCCTCATTGGCCAACACATAAGTTTTTTTCAATATTTGTTATTCTGATCTATGAGAAAAGGATGAGGGAATACCCGACCCTTGTACCAATGAAAAATGAACCAAATAGGTTACCTCCCCTATGATACAAAGAATTATAATCACCCTCTATTGATATAGAATAGGTCTCTAAGAATGTTGGAGAACAAGGCTGACTACAAAGTCTATATGAGACTTTAACAAGACCATCGACTAGATGGTGGAAGACCCATTAATCACTCATGCAAATTTGTACAACAACATCAAAGATTCATAGGAAAAAGTTTAACAACGCAGGCACAAATCCAAAAATTCATGTAAGGTTTAGACCCCGTCATGCACAACAAAAATTGCACAAAGACAATATATACCATGCTCAAAGACCATGTCTAGTGGCTCTGACTAATGTTATAGTGATGCAGGAAAATGCCTCAATATTAATAAGTGCATTTTTCACAACACTTATAGGATTACTATTGGGACATGTTGTATGCAAAGAAAGAATAAAGATCAACTTAGAAAAAATAAAAGTTATCCTTGACCTAAAGCCGTCAGTCAACCCCAATCAGGTTAGAATTTTGTTAAGGCATATAGGATACTACCAAAAGTTTATCAGACACTACTTTGATATGACCTTTCCCTTAGAAAAACTATTAAGATAAAATGTGGAATTCCATTAGACTCTAGAGTGAAAAAATTCGTTTGATCTGCTCAAAATAAAGTTAGTCAAAGATCAGATATTAAGATTTCATGATTGGTCAAATAAATTCCACGTCAACAATGATGCATTAAGTATTGTAGTGCGTGCAATACTTACACAACTAGGAGATGACAGGCTCGACTACCCCAATGTGCATGCTAGTTAGAAGCTCAATAAAGCTTAAAGAAATTACTCAAACACCTAAGATGAAGGGTTATAAATGATATTTGCATTACAAAAATACCGACACTACATATTAGAGAACCCATTTCTTTACTTTACATACCATCAAGCACTGAGATACTTGTTAAATAAACCATTGCATCATGGTCATGTATGTTGGTTTGTCTTACTAATTCAAGAATCCAAATTTGAAATCTTAGTCAATCAGGCAAGTCGAATGTCGGACCCAACCACCTTTCTCGTATAGAAGCAGGAGAACATTTGGTCGGCATATATGATGAGTTGAACAATGCACACATTTTTAGAGTTGATGTTGTATTGACCTAAATAGCATATATTGCATAATTTCTATAAGAGGGTCATGCCCTAGTAGGAACATCAAAGAAAAAGAGGAAGATTCTAGAAATGGAATCAACATGTTTCACATTAATAAATAGATATTTATATAAGCTAGGACTTGATGACATACTCTATTGGTGTACACATGATCACAAATGACACGAAATCATTGAGGAAGCACATTCGAGACTCGTAAGAGGACATTTTCATGCCGACACAATTTCCAGCAAAAAATTGTACAATCAAGACTATGGTCGCCCTCACTAACTAAATATGGTAAAGCATATGTAAATAAGTGTGACAAGTGTCAAAAAATGGGTCAACCGATACGACAACATTAGATTCCTCTCATATCAACCAACCCCATCCTGACTTTTGAAATATGGGTGATTGATTTTTTCGAATCTTTCTCGATTCCTAGTCGTCACACTAACACACAATGTTTCATTATTGTAGTGGAATATGTAACTAAATGGGATAAAGCAGAACCAGTTAAATTCTATACTAGTGAAGTCACAACCAAGTTTATATACAAAAATATCATTATAATATTTAGATGCCCGCTAACTTTCATTAATGACCAAGGTACGTAGTTTGTAAACAAAACTATCAATGTGTTGCTGAAATAATTTATGATAAACCATCATAAAAGTTCATCTTATCATCCACATACGAACATAGTAGTTAAGTCGTTCAATAAAACAATGACCAGATGATTAATGAATATTTATAGTATTAATAAAAATGATTGGGATGACAAGGTCCCCACGATACTAATGGATTATAGAACAACATACAAAATATCCATCGACCAAACACTAATTAAACTAGTATATGTCCAAGAAGCAGTTGTGCCCTTACATTTTAAGCAACAAGCATCATCCGTTGCTAAATTTATGCACCTCGATGTTGTACAAGCTACCCAAGATAGAATGTTTGATTTACAAAATTTGGAAGAGCAAAGGATGATTGTTATGCATCGCCAAGAGCTTCAAAAGTTATAGCAGAAATCCTGGCATGTCAGAAAAATATTAAAATAAAGGGCATATCCGTCAGCAATCTAGTACTATTATATAACAATCGAATTAAAGGTAAGCTGAAAAACATTGAAACAAAATGGTTGGGACCATATATCATCGAGGAACTCAACAATAATGGCTTGTCAAGTTAAAAACACTACAAGGTCATGTATTAAAAAAGATCATCATTGGATCATGACAAAAGTGATCCCAACTTTGAAAAGAGACATGACACTGACTAGTGACTGTATAATCACTAGTTGAATGTTGTGTGCCAGGTTTTCATAGAATTAGGAAAATTTAATTAATTTAATTAAAAAAAGTAGTTATATAACTAACCTATCAAAGCATATAAAAAGGAGCACTAAAAAATGGACTTTGGTAGAGTGGACACGATTCAACACACATGGGGGTTAATTGCGTGGAAGAGGTAGAGCTCGATAATGAAACAAGGTATAAATCATAGAATAACCAACTTATACAAAGAAATGACCTAAGGAACAAGAACAAAAGGAAGTTACCCATCGAACAACCGACCAATATATCATCGAGGTGAGATATGAGCAAGGAAAAAATACAAGGACCTAGAGATCGATGAGAGTACCGATGAGAACAACAACTGCCACACATGCTGATTAGTGTGCAAAGAAAGCTTCATTTGGAAGACTCATGAAGTGTGAGAGTGAGTTTTAATCTTCAAAATTGATATTTAATGCAGTCACCTCCCTACCATAAAATATCTCAACACATTGTGCCTAAAAATACATTACAATTAGAATACCCTTAGCTTAATTTCTCCACGTAGTTTGAAAGAGAGCAAGCAATTCAAAAAATTATAGAATTTATCCCAAAGTTTCCTTCTGAAGAACCAAATATTGTGCCCAAAAATGTCATTGCAAGAATGAAGTCTAAAGCAGTAGAACAAAAGGACCTAATGCAACAAGAGGAAGAAACCATGACCCCCTTGGAACTATAGAATAAAGAGACAAACACTGTATGAGCCAAATTGAGGAAAATACTATACAAAAATGAAGACATGGGAAATCCACAATAGATAATGGATATAAATTTCTAAGAAGCTATCTACTACAAATATTTAAGGCTTTCCAAACGCAACCTTGCTAAATTCATTTGGAAACCCAAAAGAAATCATAGAAAAATTTATTGTTAGTAGATATCACGACTGAAAATTTTGGATCAACAAAGCTATCCCGGTCATAGATTCACTCATTGTTGCAATTAATAGCCTATCAAGTAATGGAAAAACAATACAAATTACAAATAAACCAGTGCCACTAGTCGGATAATTCATACGGACATCGACAAGAAAGAATTCAGAAGGATTCATAATCAAGAAACTCGGGTATGACTTAGTTAAATGGGCTGCCATAATAATTTCACTATGTTTAATATGTTTAGGTTGGCCATCATACTTAACACTTGACATGCTCAAAGAAATTAAACAATTCACCTACGAGGAGAAAATACTTAACTAGACCGACCACCTAGCACAATTAGTAAAATCTAACTGCAAGAAGTGCCAAGAAATTGCACACACCATTAAATTCTTGTCCTTACTCATTTGAATAGGAATGTCCAAGATCACTTCAGTTAGTGAAGGATCATTTAACAACACAACCCAGCATGTCAATTTTTTTTCAAATATTTTCATGAAAAGGACCGTCATATAACTTAGGCAAAGCAAATACCTACTTAGACATTTGGTTTAAGGAGGTCGAAACTAAATGCACCAGATGGAGAGTGCTGCAACATATTCACCATTGTGTTACCATAGGAGGGCACATTGAACTTTCCCTTGACCACACTAAGGATTATTTCATGCAAGGTGTAGCAGGGGAAGCACATGAGTTGGACTGGTATCCCAATGTCCTAAAGTTGTTCATTAATTTGGCCAAGCAAGCAAATAATACCATACCAATATTGATTATGGCTCAAGTTCAATACATGGATCTCATTGAGCCCCTAATATATGGAGAGTTAGAATACCAAATAGAAACAACATTATATATCCCAACATTTTCCCCCGAAGATGAACAAGTCAATCCCTTAGCATTGGTACCTGCCGCCAATAGAAATAAAGAACCATTCGGTGAACCTTCTTGAGATACAATTGGAGATGATGAGGATGGGAAACTTATGAAATATGAACCCTAAATGAAGGAAAAAGTTGGTCAAGATGTTAAAAATATCAATATATAGTAGGGAAACTTTCAAGGAAAAGAGACACAACAAACTTCCAAGAAATGAAAACAGTTGTTGCTTGACACCATAGAAGATGATATTAACGAACTCAGAGATCAAGATAAGCATGTCTTAGTTGAGGTGGAAAAGAATAAAGTAATTGTCGAGCAACAAATTCGAAAGGATTATGAGTAGAAGTGACCATTGCATCCAGTCATCTCAGAGACTACATCTGTAGTGCAAGCACCTCCTCAAAAGAAAGCTTAGAAAACTAAAATTTTAAAAGAAAAAATTCATTCGGTCTAGGTGAAGGATCTCCAAATCCATCCCCAAACCTAGTTGAATAAGATCAACAAGATATGGTTACATCCAATCCCAAGTCCTTTATAATGACACCTAAAATTAGTCAATTTATTGCTAAGTATTTACATTTTCTATCCAAGCTTCCTACTATCCCTCTTATCTAGTCAACTAACATACCTAAGTTTGGGAAACCTAATATAAAAACCCCAAGTAAAGTAAACCCCCCCTAAAGATAATGATGAAACCTTTTGTTTCCCATTCGACTACAATCGAAGTTCACCTGCTAATCTCTCCACGGCCAAGCTTAGCATCAACTCATACTTCCTATCCATAATTTTATAACATAAATGTCCCATTGCAGACACCTAACACGAACCCACTTATTGCATCATTACCCATGTTGTATACAACCAGTTCGACTATTATAACAAATTTACATTCCTCCACAATGACCTCCACTTTACCTCTCATGACTTATCCACTTCCCTCCTTAGTTTTGACCATGTTGTCAATAGTTCCTGTTACAGTACCCTTAGCATCATTATGTCTGTATCGACTCACTCGGGTCCTCTAGTGTCTCTTCTTTCTTAGAATTCATTCCCTATGTATACCATACCTTTGATTGCATCGTCAACGTTGTCGTTATCCTCACCCATGACCACCTCATCCAAGAGTACTTCGACTCTGTCATCTTCACTACCTTTACCCTCTTTAGGACCTCCATCATCTTCAACACCTCCATCATCTTCAACTCCGCCATCATGAGAACCCCTAGCATCAACTATAGCTACATCGGTCATTCTGTATACAATTTTGAATCCCAATAAAGATAAAAATAAGTCACCTAAGAAAATAAACAAAATCAAGATGAATAAGAATGACGCCAAGATAACCTTCAAATTCCATCCAATTGCCACAGTAGAATTAATAAAATTATATTCTCACATTCTATAGTTTTAGAAGAAGAAATTGACAACTTGTTGCACCTGAAAAATACACTATTTCCTGATGACCCTTCACAGAGCCTAGTAAGAGATTCCTATGGTAATTTTTTTCCATCCTTAGGTATTCCGGCGCCTTTTCTCAGTTATGAAAAATGTCATCGATGCACTGCCTTATGGAGCAAAGAGCACCGACGCCTTTTGTCTCTTTACACTAGGAACCATCGGTGCTCTTTCCCAGTGAGCAAGAAGTGCTGACACCTTTTCACCTTAAGCCAAAAGCGTTGGTGGACTCAAAACATGAAGAAAGAAGATTATAGAAGCTTCCTTGTGAAAGCCTCTATGGAGTTGGTTCTTAGTAGCTAGGGAGAGGTGGAATTATCCTTTCTCACCTATTGGGATCACCTCCTATCCATTTCCTAAGTGAATTTCATCTAATTTGGCCTATAAATGAAGCCGTCATGGAGTGGGTGAGAGGAGACCAAAGAAAGCACCCTTATGCCATTGGACTGAGATTTGGTTTACAGGCAAGTTTGAGTGAGTCTTTGTGTGAAGATATTTTTTTGAGTGAGGAGTGTTGTAAGTCCATGGTGGAAGACAAAGCTAGAAACATCAAGGATTTTTGGTTGTAGCTTTACTTATTTTATTCATTAATACAAAAGTGTTCCCCTTTCCCATACTTAATTTGTGTCAATATCAATTAAATATTGTTCGATTACTTGATCATTGTCATAGATTGTTAATTTGTCACGATGCTCTCATCTTGTTGTGTTTTTTCTTGATTTTTCATCGCAGGTATTGAATATTGCATGCAAAACATTGGAACAAGGACAAAAGGCATTTAGATCTAAGGTATGAGATTTGTTTCATGTTGAGTAAATGAACTATCTAGGGAAAGGATATGTTGTTGTGTTTCTTTTGTTCTATGATTGTATCATACAGGGTAGAGGAACAAGCAGTGTCCACACCGGTTCCTGAATTCCTTGAAACAAAATTGGCAACCATACTAGGTATAACTTAATCCAGTTAGATCTGGGGTTATCCAGTAAGATCTGAAGCAAATCCAGTTAGATGTATAGATGTTGGTAACTTTCTCACTTATGAAATTTACATTTTATTCCTTGGCTCATTTCAGTGGATAAGGTGAGTGATCCATGTTTTTACTCTATCAATTGCCTCTTTTGAAGTTGATTTTACTTCTATCAGTTCAACTCATTTTAGTTCTTGGTTCCATGTGCAGATCTTTAATTTTTTCCATTTACAGATCCATCGTCACACTTATCTCGATCTGACAAAGCACCATTGACCCATAGGCACCTTTTGCCTGTTGACAGTCAGTGCCTTCAGCACATTTTCTCAGTTTACACAAAGGGCCGTCGACGCCCTATTGTAGTGGAAAAAAAGCATCGATCTCCTACCAACGCTATAGTGTATCCTTCGTCTATACGCCGAGGCAGGTCCCATATTGCCTGCAAATTTTATTTTTTGATGTTTTTTATTTCTCTGAAAATTTCCAGTGTGTTTTGATAGAGTGCTTGATTGTTGAGTCTGGTAGTTTTGATAGTCTGATTCTCACTTGTTGAGCTCAGTTTTAAAACATTTGTTTCCTCTTTTAGTAAAGGAGTCATAGTGAAAAGGAATTGTGTGAAATTTCAGTTTTGGATTTTCTGATTTGTGTGGTCTGATCTCTGAAAAAAGTTTATTTTCAAAACAAAGATTTGTAGCCTCTCTTAAATCAGTTTACTTTAGCTGCTTTATGTTCTTTATGTTTCAGAATTATAATAAAAAATACAAAAAGCAATTATCTAGCTTGTCTTGTTGATTTAGATGCTTAGGAAAAACTTACTTTTCGCTTGCATGAGTGTTTAGACAAATAGATATTTTTGGGTGTAATTGAGAAAATTTAATTTTGATAAACATTAGAGGCTCCCTTTTTTTTTCTTGATTCAGAGAATTAGAATTCTTATTGGTGAAAGGATTTGTGTTTGAATTCTTTGAAGAATTGCTTGTTAGGTCTTGAAAATTGAGTTGTTGAAAGTAGCATGGAATTGATGTCGTTGAAAGAAAAAGAAATGGTCTCTTCCCTACTCTAGATAGTTCTCATTGAATAAAAATAACTGCATCACATATAGATTATAAATTTTATTTTAAAGACACATCTCACAAACATTCACTAACCATTCAGATAAAATAAATGATAGCTTCAGGCTAAAAATTTATAGAAATTTGAGTGATAGGATAGAGATGTGTTCCAACGTATTAAAACATAGGAGCTAGCATTTCATGCCTCCACTGCATCCCTGGGTTTGTGTGGTCGGTCCATGTACATCAGTATATAGAATGACCTTTCACGTAACCTTGAGGTATACAGAAAGGTGCTTCACATACTCGATTATATATTAGAGTGCCCGTTTCAAACGATTGTGCATTAGACAACACTAATACGGATTTGAGATCCCATGTAGCTTGCGTATATTAGGAGACCCTTCTAGGATTCCTTAACTATCTAAGAAATACCCTTTGGCCATCCTGTTGGAGCAATACACTGAGAACATAACTCAGGGATCTACTACACACGTGTTGTCTAGGTAATTAGGTGTTCATGCAAGGGTACGGTCTCAATCCTCCTTGTCTCACTTCACTGTTGGACCCTACGGTATATCGTGAGTTGCGACAACTTGAAAATACTAGTGAGAGACCGACTATCTTCAACCCATCCTGTCATTTAAGTCTGCTTGTAGCCTTAGCTTGTGTAGGTTTGTTTCTGTTTGTTTTCTTGTTTTTGATCTAGGATAGAAAGTTTCATCCATCACCCTCGCTGAGCTATTTGTGAGGTGTTCTTGTATATTGGAGGGTTTACCACCTGACTCTCGTCCTACTGTGGAAGGAAACGAAGGTGAAACCATGGAACGACCATCTTTTGTTGATACTCGTATAGAAAATAATTCAGATATTGGAACTAGAGAAGAATTCTCTGTTTATGATAATCCTTTGGTCCAAAAACCTCCCGCGGTTGACACAACCTTTCTCTTTCCAATGGAAGATCAACCTAGCTCATCAAATTGGACATTCAATCACCCTCCAAATGGAGCCATAAAGGCAAAATATGGTCCAAATGCTCCTTTTTGGATAATTTTCCTAGGCCATTAAATTGTTGAATATGGAACTACTACAATTGAACCGGAGCCATATCTACTTACCCCTTTAATACAACTTATTTAGAATGCTTCGTCAAATGAATAATTCTTCATAGGATCTTTTGAGCATTTGAGCCAAAGCATATAATAGTTAAGGAGGAGAAGTATATCTCCTCTTCCCAATCTTTCAAGAACAACTCCGCCTGGGTATCATGCTCTTTCGCCACCTCAAGTAGCTCTTCACCCAGAGTTAGCGACCCAAAAATTTGGTTACTCAAAATCGAAGTCAAATCTCCACTCCCACTCCACCTAGTCAAAAATCCCCATCAGTTTCAACTCCTTTAATAGTTTCTACACCTGGGGGGCATCCCTTAGTCCAAGTTCCATCACCTACCTGGGGAACTATTTCTAATATGGGGCAGAATTTACGAACGGGACCGCTAGCAATAAAAAACCCCTCCTCCTAATACCACTACGGTTGTACCTTCTTCTAGGTAGGGTGGATCTTCATGGGTCTAACCCATCGTTAGTCCACTTTCTTGTGGATATACTTATCCTGGGAATCAACCACCTACGATCCAACAAGCTTATCAACCAGCATCATCGGCGACAGTTTATCTTGGAATTCCTTACCCCAGAAATGTTTTTGTCCCTTTGGAACAACCAAATTGGTCTAATGTCCCATCATACAGAGGATATTTTGTAAACACTGCTGGAGGGTATCGAGTTCCACCCGGAGGCCCACCACCTGGAAGACCCTCGAGAGGACTGGGTGGACCATATGGAGGACCACCATCTGGAGGGCCACTGTCACAAGGACCTCCACCTCAAGGCCCACCATTTGGAGGACCACCGCCATCACCTCCTCCTAGAGTCCTACCACCACCACCACCACCACCACCTTCTGGAGGCCCACCCCCTTGAGGTCCACCTCCCTCGAGTGGCCCATCGTTTGGTGGACCTTCTAGTAACCAATCACCAAATCAACCAGCAACAGGGGCATCACCTATTCCTATTTATCAATATGCCTATGGTCCTACTGGTTCGCAAATGCCATACTAGTATTACCAATATCCTCAACCCAATTAGCAATTTCCATTTATGGCTACATTAGATCTGTTAGATTTTTCCAGATTGATTAATGATCCAATACGTCACGATCCCTCCTAGTTGACCATTTCGGTTAAGTTACCGTCGAACATAGCTAAATTTGACAATAAACCTGGTGAAGACCCTAAGAACCATGTAATGAATTTTCATCTATGGTGCTCATCCAATTCTCTGATGGACGGTTCAATCCATCTACGGTTATTTTAGAGAACTCTCACTGGCATTGCTGTGAAATGGTATATAGAGCTACCACAACACGCTTTCTAGGATTTCAATGCTTTATAAATGGCCTTTTTAACTCATTTTCAATTGCCAACTCGGTATGAGATAGGTACAGACTTATTAACCTTGCTTCGACAAACTACCTCAACTCACATATCCGATCATATACCTTAATGGAGATGAAGACGTAGGTTAATTAAGGCTCTTATTTTTGGTCAGTTACTTGCTGATTGGTTCACAAAATATTTACTTCCACCCATTGCTAGAGATGTCGCCATGGGAGGCGTTGTTAATGAGGAGCAGGCTATTAGTCGTGCTCAATACCTAGACTTAGTTTATTCCTAGTTAGGTACTTTGTCTGATTTAATTCCTCATGCTCCTTGTCCCACATTGGATCAATCAAGACCTACACTTGAACCACGTGCAGATGGCATTCTTGATTTAGTTCAAACTCAAACGGCGGTGAAATATACCAAGAAGCAAAATCAACCCACTGCACCAGTAAGTCAACTAGCACCACCCCCCAAAACTGCACCCCTCCTGTTTCTTATGCCAAAGTAAACACGGTTCAATCTACTGAATCTTCGGAAGGAAAAAAGAAAGGAAAAAACAAATCGAAAAAATCCGATAATCAACAGGAAGGTAATAGACCACAAAATCTTGATGCCGATTCCAAAAATAAGAGAAAGGTAAAGTAACCCTGCCTAATTTGTGGAGATGATCATTTCAAGAAAGAGTGTCCTCATCGAGAGGAAGTTAACAAATTTTTGAAAAGTTCACCCACCCCGGCAGTTCTTACAAACCCTTTCCCCACCCAACAATAATTTATTTATCATCAATCTTTGCATAGGCCTTCTTCATCCATTGATGAAGTAAAAAAGATGTCAAGTGAGACGATTAACCTGAATACAAGAGCGCATAGTTATTCCCACCCTCCAGAGAAGAAAACCAATGAGGTTCCATCTGATAAACCTTCAGCTTCCACCCCCCTCCAAGTAATGGTATTCACATCGATAAACCTATGCCTAATGCAATTTTTCGCCCATCCAAGAGTACACTTTGTAAGTCTGTTATTAATCCTAATGCACGTGCTACCCAATACTGTAACATTGTAGAATATTTGGCCCAGACACCCTACGCTATGTCGGCCCTAGCAGTACTCCAAACTTGTCCCACACAATGAAACATTTTTCTAACAGCACTTGGAGCCATGGATCCTGAGAATAGTAACATCATTGCTTTCAAACTGGATGAATTTTAAAACTAGGCTCTCACATCAGTTGGCTTTCTAGTTATCCACAAAGGTTACTAGAAAGAACATCCATCATACTGTACTGGACAAGGGAGCCTCTACTTCAGTCATGTCTTTATCTTGTTGGAGAGCCATCGGTTCTCCTGAGATTAATCGTTCACCTACCACACTCAAGGAATTTGATGATCGTGGATTTCAACCATATAGATTACTTCCCTATCTCCAAATTGAATTGGGGGACAAATAATTTTCCATTCATATTGAATTCATTGATGCTACTTTGGATTACAACCTACTCCTAGGTCACAACTGGTTCTATGTTATGCAATTTGTAGCTTTGTCCATTTTTCGGATTGTCCAGTTCCCATTCCAAGGAAGGATTATTACAATAGATTAGTTGGATTACATTACACCTAATGCTATTTCAAATGATGCAAACAAAATTCCACCTATGACTACCCCATAGTATCGGAACATTGGAGTAGGCCTTCTTAAAGACTCTTCACTCATGGGAGTCTTCCCGTTATCAAATCCTCCTCCTACTTCGCGGACCACATCCATACATATGATTTCTACCTCTATTATAGACAAAGGAAAGTCTATTGTTGAATCAACATACTTAGTCCTTTTGAGGAAGTATACTATTCCATTCAAACCACTGGATACCCGACCATCAACGATCATATATTGGTGGCCTTCGATCCATATCACCTACCATATTGGCTCGAAAACCCCCCCCATCTCTAGATTATCTTTCACACACACTTCCCTCTGATGAATCCATTATGGAAGTTATGTCCCTAGAAGAGATGCCTTGGAAATATCATCACCATAGATCTTCTTTCCTCTCCCCTTACCATGCGGTATAATATCAGTTCGCATCTACGGTTTCATCTGATATAGTCATGGACCCTCAATCCCCGACCCTCATTCATGGTGTCAAATCTAAGGGTAATTTATGTAATATTACCAAAACTATTTCGGTGGATATATCGGTGAAACCCGATGTTTTAGAGATTATTCAAATAGGCTATAACTCTTCACGTTTATAAGTTTAGTCATATACGACCTTATTCAAGGAATTTAGAGATGTCTTTGCTTGGACTTACGAATAAATTCCAGGTATTGATCCCTCCATTGTCGTGCATGAGATTAAAATCTACCCTGGTGCCAAGCCAATTCACCAAAAATTACGCCAGGTACCTCCGAGAAAAGTAACAGCCATTAAGGAGGAAGTTAAAAAACTTCTTAGGGTTGTTTTCATTTACCCTGTGCCATTGACTGAATGGGTGTCCAATGTAGTTCTTGTGAACAAAAGGTAGGGTACTATTAGGGTTTGTATCTATTTTAGGGATTTGAATTGCACTTATCCAAAAGACAATTTCCCTACCTGCTACATTGATGAAATTATCGATAACTGTACTGGGAGTGCCATCTTTTCATTCATGGATGGCTTCTCCGGATATAATCAGATCAAAATTATCCCTTCAGATCAACATAAGAAAGCTTTCATTTTCCCATGTGGGACCTTTGTCTACTGAAAACTCCCGTTTGGCTTAAAAAATGCTCGCACTACATTTCAACAGGCCATGTCGTATGCTTTTCATGATATCAAACACATTGTGGAGTCCTATATTGATGACTTTCCTGCTCATTCCAAGCAGTAGGATCACCATGTTGATCATCTGAGAGTTATTTTTCTTAGATGTCGCCATTTCAACATTCATTTAAACCCCCACAAATGTGTTTTCTGTGTAGAAACTGGCCGATTTCTTGGTTTCATCGTGTCCAAAGATGGCATCTGTATTGACCCTTTGAAGATTGAAGCCATCCTGGATCTACCCGCTCCCATGAATGTAACCGATCTCCAAATTTTGTAAGGGAAGGAAAACATTTTACGTCATTTCGTCTGCAACTATGCAGAAAAGACACATGGTTTCATGCGGCTGTTAAAAAAGGATATTGCTTTTGTTTGGGATGACTTGGCACAATGTGCGTTCAACAATCTCAAACATGCTCTTATTCATGTGCCTATGTTGCAACCACCTGATTATACAAATGATTATTCCCTATATATGGCTACATCCTTGTCGACCATCGATATGGTCCTAGTTCTGATTGATGAACACAACCAAGAACATGTGATTACTATGCTAGTAAGAGTCTTTTAGACTCTAAAACCCGGTACTCGCATGTGGAGAAACTTGCTCTAGACACAGTCATTGCGGTCCAGAAGTTCCTTCACTATATTTTGCTTTACACTACTACTGTTTATGCTGACTCTAACCCCATGTATTATGTCTTGAATCGTCAAGTACTTGGGGGAAAATACTCATGCTGGATCGTTATTCTCCAGGAGCTCGAGTTGGAGTTTGCTAAAACCACTTCTAAGAAGTCACTTGTTTTTGCTGAGCTTATGTGTGGAATTCCCCATATTATCGAGGGAACAGAGCCCATCGATTCATTTCCTGATGAATTGTTGTTCCTCATTAGTACGACTGATCCTTGGTATGGAGATTTTATTCTCTATCTCCAGACTCAATGATATTAGCCCAATGCCACTCATGATGAGTGTCATCGCATCCACCACCAGGCTAAGTATTACCTCATTTTGAATGATACCTTATACCGTCGTGGCATACATTCCATATTACGATCATGTCTAACCCATGAAGAAGCTGAAATTGTATTGAATGATTACCAATATAGAGCTTGTGGCGGTCACCTCTCTAGGTTGGCTACTACCCAGAAAATTTTGCGTGCAGGGTATTTCTGGCCTTCAATTTTCAAAGATTGTATTGAAACTATCAAGAAATGCTTGCATGTCAAATGTTTACCTCTAAAAAGCGCACCCATCTAGCTCTGCTTCATCCTATCGTAGTGGTTGGACATTTTTCAAAATGGGGCATTGACTCCATGCACTGTAGACCTATGTTAGCTGGGGGGCATGGCTACATTATTATGGCTGCGGAATACTTTACTAAATGGGATGAGGGTATGCACACATATGCCTAATATTAAAAATCAACTGCGTTTTTTCCTATTTAACCATATCATTGTTAGGTTTGGGATTCCTAGGGCCATTGTGACTGATCTTGGGTCACATTTCCATAATAAGATGATGACAGAATTGAGTACAAAGTTAGGGTTTCGACATGATAACTCAATGCCTTACTACCCTCAGGCTAATGGCCAGGTTGAAGAGATTAACAAAGTTTTAAAAACCATGCTTCAACGAATGGTAGGGCAGGCCAAATCTATTTGGCATTTGCAACCATTTTTATCACTTTGGGCCTATAGGACTACTGTAAAAACTTCCACTGGTTTCACACCGTTTCATCTGGTGTATGTACTAGAGGCTATTCTCCTGATAGAATGCAAAATTCCTTCACTAAAGCTCGCTGTGGAACTTTTTCCTCACACCACTATAGAAGAAGAACGGTTTTTGTATTTGAATAAGCTTGACAAAACTCGTCGAGATGCTACTTTAGCTAATGAGGAACACAAACGATGAATGAAATCCTAGTATTATAGATCTATTTAGCCTCGCTCTTTCAATGAATGAGATCTAGTCTTCACATATCACAAGAAACATGATAAGCTGGGGCATGGAAAAATTTAGGCTCTTTCTTGCTCCAAACGGATCAAGAAATGGTAGACTGTAGCTCCTGGAATCAACAGATGAAGATTTTCTCCCTTTGCACCAACTTCACCTTCTCCAAATGGTAAAACACAAATGGTAAAAGTTTTTTCAGTTTGTTCCTATTTATAGTAATTTTCATCTTTTTACTTTTTATTATTAAATAAAATTACTTTAAATGTTATGGGTTTTATCATTGGCTCTTTATAGTTTTATAATGAAGTTGGTTCTAATATGGTTTTCAATATTTCCAGGACAAATCTATAAGGCTCATGGGTATGCTTTAAGTTATTTTTGTCTTTTTCATACTTAGGGTAAAATTGAAAAAAGTACCAAGCTTTTTTTACACTTTTCACATGCTCGCTAAAAACCTAGTAAAAGAGTGTCAAGTCCACTTTTGCTACTTTTTCGGACTCGTAAAAACTAGCTTATGAAAAAGAGAACCCGTTATGGAGTTATATTAAATCTCTTTTCACTCTCCTCAAAAACACAAAAATATTGCCAAGCAAACTTGTTACGTTCATGCTTGTAAAAGTATTAGAACGATCGACTAGTCGGTGGTAGATTATCTCTTTTTTGGACCGATTAGGCCTATTTACAAAAAAGGAACGCTTTGGTTGATAGCAACCAGAAGAGTTCTATGGGGCATTATTTTATACTTTTTCGGGCCGTAGGGATTAAATCTACGAAAAAGGACCTTTTGGAGTCTTCTTGTGTTTTCGTTCAGACTCTCTAAACATGAATGACACTGAGTCCACTTTCATCGGACTCATGAAATTAAACGATGAAGGACCCTTCCTCGGAAAGAACCCCTCCTTTCTCAGGTTTTTAAAACATCTAAGAATGGAATCATCGCTTGATGAGCAACAACGAGTGTTTGTTACCGTGTTTGAACTCGTAAAAACGAAAAAGGAACTCATCCTTCGTGATGGGGAAATTAAGGGAAAGGGGAGTACTTTTGCATTTGTATTTATGGCAGCTCATAGTCCACCTTTGAACATGGCACCTGTCTGCATTTTTAGTTCTAAACAGTTGGGAATTCAACTTGTCTCTGAGTTGATCCACTTTCATGAGTCACTTGACTCCTTTGACTCAATTCAAAGAATTCATCGTCATATTCCTTGCATTACATCTAGTTTCTGTCTCATTAAGTCAATGCTGCCAAGTCATTTGTCGTGCCACAAATTGTTCAAAGGATGTCTCTTTCAAAATTCAACTCATCAGTAACTATACCTTCCTACAAAGTCGGTCATGTCTGAGTCAATGTCATGGTTGTCTCATCACTTCAAATCAACTTTTATTCCATGTTTCGTGTCGATGATGGGGGAAATAGCATGTCCCTCCTTCTATGAGTCTATTCTTGTCGACTTCAGCACATCATCTAGGAATTAGACTTAGAAACCTAGTCAAGTACCTTGAAGCATACATGCCTCAATGGAAAGTTTCCTCAATTTCAACAACATGTTTTCATCACTGACCTCTGATTGAAAATTCTACCAAGTGTTCGACTTAAAAACATCTATTCACACTTGGGAGAATGTACTTAGATACCTTGGGGATCATTGACATTAATGGTGATTTCCCTCACACTTGTTAACAGTATACATCAATGAATGGTAATCAAGTGGTTTCTACCATGTTCACATGGCTAGAATCGTATCGGTTGGGGATTGGAATGAAGACCCTAATCATTTAGGCATCATTTGCATAATTTCCTATCCTCATGTTGCGATTGAAGATTATTTAAAGTCATGACGTAGATCCACTTGTATGATTGGTGGCTATGTCTAGTATTGGGTTCGGATAACATGGATGTACTTTGTATGTTCCGTAGCCATGTCCCGCTTTATACATAATTGATCATGGATCTACAATGCATTACTGGTAGCCATGACATGGTCATCTTCATGGATCTGCAGTGTATTGGTTCGCAACCATGATTGAGTCAGAAAATTCAGTTACTGGTCTTATGTCAGTTGTGAGCTCATCTCTTACTGCCTCTTATACCAGATTTATGTCTAGCAAAGTATTTCACCTATCACATCCTTCTAGCTTCATACTTTGGGGGGCATTATGTTGCACTTGAAAAATCCATTATTGCTTGATGACCCTTCAGAGAGCCTAGTTAGAGATTCCTATGGTAACTTTTTCCATCCTTAGGGAGACTGACGCCTTTTTTTAGTTATGACAGAGCGTCGTCGATGCACAATCCTATGTAGCAAAGAGCATCGTCACCTTTTGTCTCTTGACACTAGGTGCTGTCGGTACTCTTTCCTTGTGAGTAAGAACCACCGATTCCTTTTCACCTTAATATAAAAGCATCGATGGACTCAAAACATGAAAAAATAAGATTCTAGAAGCTTCCTTGCGAAATCCTCTGTGGAGTTGGTTCCTACTAGCTAGGGAGAGGTGGCATTCTCCTTCCTCACATATTGGGATCACCTCATATCCATTTCCCAAGTGAATTTCATCTCATTTGGCCCATAAATTAAGCCTTCATGGAGTGAGTGAGAGGATACCAAATAAAGCACCCTTATGCTTTTGGATTGAGATTTGGTTTAGAGGCAAGTTTGTGTGAGTCTTTGTGTGAAGAGATTGTTGTGAGAAGTGTTGTAAGTCCATGGTGAAAGACAAAGCTGACAACATCAATGCTTTTTCGTTGTAGATTTACATCTTTTATTCATTAATACAAAAGTGTTCCCCTTTCCCATACTTAATTTGTGTCAATATCAATTAAATATTGTTAGATTCCTTGATCACTAGCATAGATTTTTAATTTGTCATGATGCTCTCATATTATTGTGTTGTTTCTTGATCTTTCATTGCAGGTACTGAAGATTGCATGCAAAACATTGGAACACGGACAAAAGGAATTTAGATATAAGGTATGAGAGTTGTTTCATGTTGAGTTAATTAACTATCTAGGGAAAGGATATGTTGCTGTGTTTCTTTTGTTCTATGCTTGTATCATACAGGGTAGAGGAACAAGCGGTGTCTACACTGGTTGTAGAATTCCTTGAAACATGAATTTATTAAAGTGGCGACCAAGGAACACAAAAAATGGTGGGAAAAAAATCCCCCAAAAGATGAAAACATTAAAACATGATCAATGCATGGACAGTGTGTGGACCAAAAGTAGAACAAACTATTGGACAATTACTGGAGCCTCTTCCAGAGAAAGCAATCGACAAACTACAAACTCTAATTGAAATTTCACTAGAAAGTTATGAACAAATTCATGACTAACTAGCTCAAGAAGAAGAGGATGAGACTTACCTTCTCATCACCAACAAATTCATAGTATTTGAAAAATACAACAAAAAGTTAAAAGAATATGAAGAGCAGGCATCCAAAGAACCAATTGTCCTCAAAAAATGACATTCACATTTTGGGAAATTTTGTGTGGAGATCCAGGATATGAGCACTTTATTGGAGTTGTATAAGAAGAATAAATTAGCTTACCCAACCACAACAAAAATTTTAGACAACCAAATACACATTGAGCACTAACTCTAAGACTAGTTAAGAAGAAATGAGTACCAAGGGCTTCATGAAGGAAAGAAAACTTGGGAACAAGTCAGTTGACTCATTAACCGCATTTACAAACTAATGAGATCATCCAAAATCTAAACATAGAATGTTTTCCCATACATGTAGTATGCGTGAGATCAACCAATGTAAGCTTATTTATTTGACCATCAAGACTCACTAGTTTAGCAACAAACATCAGGATTATCCTCATTGAATGGGACAACTTCTAATACCACCACGCTCTCTCTACACTAGACATTGTTGAAACATGTGTTGAATTCACTCCACCAGGTGAATCATATTAGTTGAAACATGTGTTTAATTCACTCCACCAGGTGAATCATCTTAGTTGAAACAACCCTAAAATACTTATTAATTTTTTTTCATTTCGTAAGAACTTGTATAATATAATTTTTGCATCTCCCTATTCTCTTCAAGACAAAGAATAGGGAGTCCTTGGGTGGCTAGATTCCCCCACACACTTGGCATGACCTTCATCCAAATTCGAATCCACGTGAAATGTAAAATTATTAGGGGGTTATGAGGTTTCAAATAGAATATCATGAGCCAAGGAATTTGAATTAGTAAAGGGGAGTAACTCCCATGGAAGAGGAAGAGACTAAGAAGACAATGTGTGCCACTTGGAAGGAGATTCCATGCACTCTATGACAACTAATGATTGAATATTATATGAAAAATATGAAAAATTCAGACCCGATTGTAGAACTATGACAAATTTGACATGAAAAGGATAAAAATAGCCACCAAGAGGGTGCATTTGGGAGTTAGGGACAACCATTCAAATTGGGGAAAGAATTGGAGCATGAAGAAAAGGACAAGTGTCATAGGAGTTACTAAACTACTAGGATGAGTTGGAGGAATCCTATGGATGGAAATTTGAACTTAGGAGGCATCATTAATTTAATAAAAGGACGTCAAGAGGAAGGATAATGGATTTTGATCATTTTTTAATTTTCCTTTGGCATTTTGGAGAGCTTTTGCTTTCCCATTGCACGGTGAGTGTTCACTTGACTCCCTGCTCATTAACCAATTTCGAGGGAGTTGAATTCATTTTAAAGTTGGTTGATGGAGAGGAAGTTCATACCTCTCATTGGATCTGAATGAATTACTTTTAGTTTCAGGTTGAATTCCATATAGTTTGATATTCCATCTATCTCCCCTTCTCTCATTCCTACTTCACTGTTCCCCATACTCTCATGTGATGGCACACTTGTTGGAGTGGTGCTTGCACTTGGATGAGTCTGTGTGATTCCAAAGCTTGGGTATATTATGGTTGGATCTATAATATTATGTCCATATGCTCTTTAAGTTGAAATATCAGAAATACATGAGTAAAAAGGCCCACATTCCCATGCTCTTGAATAACTAGTTTTCATCTATTTGGCTTCCATTTTGAAAGCGTTATATATCAGATATGTATTATGGAATTTATATGATGTTTAATTATATTGGGAAAGATATTTTATTTTGTATATGGTCTCCATTTATCATGCCATTATCTGAACTATTCCATGTACTTTGCATGATTTAAAATCGAGCTACTAATGTTAGTTCCCCTCAAGCAATTTCATTGAAAGTTGTCATATGAATGTTGCACTTTATAACTAGTTTGGAGAGATAATAAAACGTGTAATGAAATCCTTTGATGCATGATACTGGTCCCCATATTCTATTCACAAAATTCAAAGGGTTGTACTTGATTTTGGAAGCCAATTGGGCCTACACCGTAGGGGGAATTTGACCACAATTTCCTAGGAATTCTGCTCTTTTTGTCATCAAAACCAAACAAAGTTGCATAAGCTTAAATTCAGATAAAAAAAAATTATAGGTCATATTGGGATGTAAAAATACTCACCAAATATTTTCCTTTCATATTCAATATCATTTAGAGTCACTTGGAACCCCCATAGTCATGACTGGTTAAGCATGAATTTGCCCAAATTGCAATATTTTCCCAAAATTTCCAGGTAGGGTTATTATAGTGGTATCAAAGCATGGTATTGGAACCAATTGAAGTTATCCATTTATTTTTCCTGATGATTATCTCCCTCCATTAGAGACTGAAACTAAAGATATTGTTAGTGGAGAAAAAGAAGGTGAAGAAGTCAATTATGCTTTAGGGGTGAAGAGGTCAATTATAGATAGGGACCCAACCTATCAAAACGCATCCCTATAGAAACCCAAAAAGGATTCAAGATGAGATCGAGGATTCCATTAAAGAAATCTTGGAATTGGGTCTCATAAGACCTAGTTTGATCCCTTATGCTTCTTCCATTGTTATGGTGAAGAAAAAAGATGGGACCTTAAGAATGTGCATTGACTTTAGAGCCTTGAACAAGAAGAAAATGAAGAATAGATATCCCATCCCAAGGATTGGTGAACTCATGGATGAGCTCCATGGAGCAAAGTTATTCTCAAAGATTGAACTTAGATTTGGTTATCATCAAATTCATATGAGGGAGGAAGACATACCAAAAACAATTTTCAGATGTCACTATGGTCACTTTGAGTTTCTTTCCATGCCTTTTGGATTGATAAATTCTCCTTCCACATTTCAACAATGCATGAACAATATCTTCCATAGGAAACTTCTTAAGTTTGAACTAATTTTCTTTGATGATATTCTTATTTACAGTAAAACATGGAAGGAACACTTGAATCATCTAGAAGTGGTATTGAAAATTTTGCATGACCAATATTTGTTTGTTAAGCTGTCAAAATGTGAGTTTGGTTTGACAAAAATTTTGTATCTTGGACACATCATTAGTTAATATGGTGTGAAGGTGGACTTGGAGGAAATAAGTTCCATTATATAATGGCCACACCCCAGAAATCTCATTCAATTGTGAGGATTCATTAGGTTTTGTACATACTATAGAAAATTTGTGAGGAGGTTCTCCCAACTCACTTCACCACTCATTGATTTGACAAATAAATATGCTTTCCAATGGCATGAAGACATTGAAAATTATTTCCAAAGAGTGAAAGAGGTAATGAGTAATTGTCATATTCTTGCATTGCCTAATTTTTCTAAACCATTTGTATTGGAGTGTAATCCATCAGGGGAGGGAATTAGAGCAGTCCTAAAGCAAGGACAACACCCAATAGATTTCAAGAGTAGGAAGCTACAACCACATGAGAAGATTTACTTTATTTATGAAAAATAAATGTTATCCATCATGCATGCTTTGATCAAGTCCAGACAATACTTGGTGGGGAACAAGTTTGTTGTCAAAACTGACCATAATAACTTAAGATACCTCCTCACTCAAAAAGATTTAAATGAAAGGCAACAAAAGTGGGTGAGTAATATTCAAGCATTTGAATTTGATATTAAATATGTAAAGGGAAAGAATAATGTGGTAGTAGATGCCTTATCTAGAAGATCCTTTATTTCTCTAATGGATGTTGCAGAAGATTTGAAAGCTATATTAGAAGTAGAATATGCCAAGGATAAGTTTTCTAGTGAAACTTTTGATGGGAATAACCATTATTATAGGTATAAGGCGTTGGAAGGAATCATGTGCTACAAAGATACAATCTATTTGGTCCCTGGTTAGAGTTTGAAGCAATTTTTTTTGAAGAGAGATCATGATTCTCCTCTAGTAGGCCACCTTGGTTTCTTCAAAACATATAGAATGTTGAGAGAAATATTTTTTTGGAAAGGGTTGAAGAATGATGTTATGAAATATGTGAATGAATTCCCAACATGTCAGCAAAACAAAGTGGAGCACAATCACCCAGCTGGTCTCTTGCACCCCTTGCCTATACCAGAACAAAAATGGGAGAAAATTTCCATGGATTGCATCACTGGTTTACCCAAAGTACTTAGTAAGGACTGCATATTTGCAATGGCGGATAGTGCTAAAGTTTGTGAACCATAGATCTAAAAGATTGAATGAAATCTATCTCAAAAGAAGAATGCAGTGGAATTGACAATCAATGTAAGCTAAACAATGGATTCATGACTAAAATTTCACACAAATCAGACAAGTATTGGAGAGAATATCATTACATCAATATTCATTAACATGTAAATAATACAATAGTCATACAATAAGGAGAATTTGAATATTGTGGATAAGATTCGAATTCACCAACTCAAACTAATTGATGTGCTAAGTCAGTGTGGGAAAAATCACAGTTGGAGCTCACTAGTTTAACTCTGAATAACTAATTCAGTTCATAATCAGTTAATTGATGAGGCAGGTGAACAAAAGGTGCCACACTCCCTTGAATCATGAAAAAATGGCGTTAGGGTGATTGGAAGTGAACTAACTAGTGGAAATCGGAGCGTCACTAAACATGATTGACTACCCACCATAGACAACTGAAGGTGACTGATGGTGGAACTCAGAGAGGGTTACTAAAATGTAGGGATTGGAACCAATGGCACCAAAAATCAAAAGTGTAGATGACTCATGGGCATGTCCCCCCCTTACTCTAATAAAGTGATAGTGACCTCCTAAGCTATGCAAAATGAACAAATAGACTATGTGGGTAAAGGGAGGATTAATTAATCCTAAAACCCCCTTTAATCCTAACTTTGGACAACTTGAGCCCTGGCACCTAGGCCAAAAGTCACCCATAAAATCTAAATGAAATAAAATATTGCTTAATAAACAAGGAAAATGGGGAAAAAAATCTTAGGAACCCCCCCTAAAAATAAGCAGGAAATCAGGAATAATGAGTCAAGTCTTAAAACCAAGAAGAGATTTGAGGTAAGCAAATCTATTTTCAGTGAAGGACTTGTAAAAATATATGCAATCTGATCCTCTGTAGGACAATAATGCACTGTGATAGTCTTATCATGCACTAGTTCCCAAATGTAATCCATGTGTACTTCAATATGCTTTGTCTGTTGCTTATGAACTGGATCACTGGATATCTTTATGGTACTCTGGTTGTCACAATAGATGTCTACTGAAGGTGAAGTGTGAATCCCAAACTCTGTCAAGTTTCCATGTAGCCAAATTTCCTGAATAGTTGCATTCACAACCCTCCTATACTCTGCTTTTGCTGAAGAGAGTGCAAGAGTTGCTTTCTTCTTGCTAAACCAACAAATTGGCCGAGATCCCAACATAATCACAAATTTTGAAGTAGATTTCCTATCATTCCCATATCCATCCCAGTTTGAATCGGTGTAACCAATGAGATATAACTTTGCATCAACTGAATAATGGATCCCATAGTCCCTAATAGCCTACACCTAGTGCAAGGTGTGCTTTGTTGCCTTTCAGTGCAGTTCATGGGGCTCTTACATGTATTTGGAAGCAACACTCATAACATAGGATATAGTTGGCCTCAAATGTGTGAGGTATAGTAGGATCCCAATGAGTTGAATTAAAAGAGTGTTGTCAACCAATGGTGTAGAACCACTTTCTTCTAGCCCAATGTCATATAGGAAGGGAAAAGGTGCTTCTTACAGTCTTCCATGTGGAATATTTTAAGAAAATCTAATGAATATCTAGACTATGAAATCATGATTCCTAAAGTCTTTTGACTTACTTTGAAACTAATGAACTATTTCAACATTCCTAGATATGTCATAGTGAATGCTTCACTCAAAGATGACTTGATGCTTCTCAATCCAGTAGCATAGCTAATAGCAATGAGAAATTCATCCACATATAGGAAAATCAACACATGTAGACATTGAATTCATATCTATATCTCTCAAATTTCCATGACATGAGAAATGCATCCATCTTGGAATACCATGCCCTTGGTGCTTGTTTGATCCCATAGAGAAATTTCCTTAGTTTGCAGAATAAGGATGAATCTTCAATGTACCCCTCAGGTTGTCTCATATAGATATCCTCTTTCATGTCACCATGGATGAATGCACTATTCACATCCATGTGATATACCTCCCACCTATTTGAAGCTACAATTTCCAAGATTAGTCTAATGGATCCCATTCTTGCTACTGGAGTGAATGTCTCATTGTAGTCCACCGCATGGACTTGTGAGTATCCTTTTGCCACCAACCAAGCCTTGAACTTGGTTGTGGTTCCATCAGATGCTAGATAGGTCTTGTAGACCCATTTACACTGGACTAACTTCCTCCCATGAGGCAAGGTGACAAGCTCCCAAGTTTTGTGGTCCTGTTGCGATTCAAATTCCTCATCTATAGTTGCTTTCCATATTGGATTATGGCAAGCCTCTTTGAATGACTGAGGATATGGTCCCATCATCATGAAACACCCCTTTGGGAGAAGTGGATTTGAATGGGAGAGTGCAACATGTTCATTTTGATATTGGGACCTCGTTCTTCTTCTATCATGTGTATCCCCAACAACATTCCAAGTTGCTTTAATGAGCTATTGGGCCCATTTAGGCCTCTGATTTGGAATTGGTGTTGGATATAGATATAGATTCTCTTGAGGTTCAATATAAATATAAATATCATGCTAATCGTGTTCCTCATCTTCTGAATCTGAAACATTAGACAAGACATCTTTATCTGCAAATGAAAGTGAAGGAGATTTTATACCTTCTTCTGCTTTGAATGGTGTTGAAGGGGCTAATAGGCCTTTCTTAAAGTCATCATATATTATAATGTATTGAAAGATATAATTAGATGAATGGTTGGAGCAAGTATAACCACTCCAACCTATCTATTCATGTATAAGAATACCATCTATTGAATGAATACGATGGTTAAGCGCTTGACCCAATATGTGTTCTTTCTCTGATGGTTAATGTGTGCATTATACTTCTTCCTGCTTGAATGCAACAATGGCGTCGTTGCCTCTTTCATGTGGTCTGGGTGACAGCAGCAGCGCATGGGAGCTAGAACGAACCTACAAAAGATCATGAGAAGGAAGAATCCTTGAAAGAATCAAAGAAATGCTAAAGTTGCTTGATTGTTGATGCGCTTGCAAAAAGGATATCAAAGACCGTGCCTCCTTTTCAAAGACTAACCAAAACCAAAAGCCTGCAAGCAAAAGAAACCTGTAAGAAATGCTCATAAATGATGATGTCGCATGAGGTTGCTGTAAATATAATCATCCAATATTCTAGTTGATGACATGACTAGAGGAATGCAGATGGGAAGAATGTTGACCACTAAAGGAAGTACGATCATGATGAACAATCACTGCCTAAGGAGAGATTGAATATTTCTCGTTGCATGATATTGATGATCATAAAATCAAAGATCCAACAAGAAAGAGTGGTCGATTTCCATGCACTACACTAACAATGACAACGATGATGGTGATTGAAGAAAATAAAACGGCGTTCTTGGATCTGTACACACCTTTACGGGACTACCTGGTTGTTGACAAGAAGATTCCCATGTTCGCCAAGATGGAAGACTACCTCAACTCCATCCAAAACATGTGCAACTACATGGAGAATGGATGCCATATAATGACACTTGAAGCCATCTTGATCTAATGCAGAAATACTACAAAGCTCTCTATGTCATGGAGTCCACACTCCCCAATCCCATGTCCTTCTATTTCACCTGGTACGACTCTTTTCAAGAAGCATTAGAGTGCCTCAGATCACAACATCCACTTTGAGAAAGCCACCATTGTCTTCGATTCAACTGCCATGCAAAACCAGATCACTGTTTCAGTTGACGAGCACGACGAGGCTTGCAATGCATTCCAGGAAGTGGTGGGGGGATTCATTTTTCTCAGAAAAAATATCTCTGTGAAGGTCACCACAGGGAACTCCACTATTGACATATCTATGGAATGCACGGACATGTTAGAGAAGGAAGATCAATATTTAATATCAAGAAGCGTATGTGGCCCTCGCCCCATTTACTCAGTTGATACAGTCAAATTGAATCGTAGAAAGTTTAATAAGTGACTCGTAGAAATTTTAACAAGTGACTTTTGAAAGTTTGGATTATATTAGCAATCAAAATGCCATTGATCATGATTGGTAGTTGTTTTCAAATGTGTGGATGCAGTAATTTCATTTTTTCTCAAAAATGGTCAGTGAATACTTTAGTTTCATGTTATATAAAAATTCTAAACAAATGAATGAGCTAACTACTAGTCGAAACTAGCTGCTACTTATTGACCATGTCGACTGCTACCTGCTACAATCAACTATAACAACTTGGAGATATTTTCGTTGGTCCATTTTTGATGCCATGTTGCTACAAATGAAGACGATCCGCCTATTTCATGACCGTCCCAATGGTTTGTGTTCGTGACCGGTTTTTCTTAATTCACCATTATACTCGTCATCGACTATGCTTTATCGACCTATCAAGCAGTCGTTGATTAAAATTTTAAAGTAATGAAGGGAGCATATCAGACCACATGAACAATAATGACAATTTGTTTATTCATTATAAGTGAGTTGTTTATTTTGACTAAGTTGCTTATGGACGTATAATTCGACTAAGTTGGAGGACGCATTACTGATGGACGTGTGAAGAAATGATTGTTAAATGCTCAGCCACTTTGTCGTTCACACTCTCTTGACCAGCAACTCATGTTGTTTCTGCCAGAACACCTCTTCAAATGAATTTTGCCAATTCATTCACTTGGTTATAAATTTGAGCTCTTGAAGTCTGGCCATCGACATAATAAATTTTGTTGATGAGTAGTATTGCTTGATTACAATACTTTCGACCAATGTTTTTTAAACTGCCAACAAATTACTATGTGGTTGATACAAATGGGATTGAGTCAGGTCGGTTGAAACATGTCAGTTGAAGCATGTCGATTGAGTCATGTCGGTTGGAGCATGTTAGTTGAAGCATGCCGGTTGAGTCATGTCGGTTGGAGCATGTCTATTGGAGCATGTCGATTGAAACATGTCGGTTGAGTATTTTACAAATATGTCGGTTGGTAAATGTAAGGATGGTTGATACCTTCATTTCGGTTGGTTATTACATAGTAAAAAATATTAAATTGATTTGATAGGGTTTCAAGTGGTCAAGTTAATTTTGTAAAGGTAATTGATTAATTTTGAGGGGGTTAAACGTGAGTCTCAATAGAGGCAGGTGATCCCCTATACAATTGTAAATCAATTCAATCTCTAGTTGACTTAGTAACTCATGTCGAGTTAAGTATGTCGAGTCAAGTCAGTCAGCCATATCGAGCAATGAAAACTTTACAAACTTGCAGGAAGCCTCACAACAGATGAAGTTGAAAATGATTACATTCAAGCAGAAGTCACCGTACAACACACAGAAGAAGAACTTAATGCTATATGATGACATCAGAACAACTGAATCCCCTAGTGTATAATGCAAAGATGTTCCTGAGTTGTGACCTCAGAAAACTAGAAGACAGAGAAATGACATAGAAAGTTAAAGAGCCAAAAGGCCCTGCATGCCTGAACCGATGGAGATGCCGGTAAGATGAGCTAGGGTGAGGCTATAAAACAAAAATACCTCGTTGTGGAAGAAGATGATTGCCTGTTGTTGTGAGAGGATGAGACTTCGATGGACTACTGCCAGATTGAAGATGGAGGCTGAAGAGTAACCAGTCACAGTAGAGCCTTATACACATGTATTTTCCTATCAAGCTAGTGACTGTTGCGCCTAAGTTACCTATGCAGACCAGTATGCATGGTTGATGCACAGTGAGGACTACTTGAGCAGTAGCAAAGACCCAGGATGTTGATGCATAATTCTTTGTTCTCTTCAGGACAAAGAAACTTTTTGTTCATGGGGGAGATGTTGAAGGGGCTAATAGGCCTTTCATAAAGTCATCATATATTATAATGTATTAAAAGATATAATTAGATGAATGGTTGGAGCAGGTGTAACTGCTCCAACCTATCTCTTCATGTATAAGAATACCATCTATTGAATGAATATGACGGTTAAGCGCTTGATCCAATATGTGTTCTTTCTCTGATGGTTAATGTGTGCATTATACTTCTTCCTGCTTGAATGTAACAAATGGTAGCTAAGATTGTACTGGATCTGAGTATGTCAAAAGTGAGAGAATTTATGTGCCTTGGAGGCATGGATTGCAACACCCTTTGCAATAATATTCCCATTGAGATATCTGAGATCTCCACCAATTCAAGACCAAATACTACTCGCTTTGGTGGGTCAGTATGTGTCATCTGATATACAGACAACAAGTTTTTTTGTAAGAGAGGGAACATAGAGCACATTTTGGCATTCTCCATGCTCAATTTTAATGGATAATTTCCCAACAACTGGATCTGTGAATCACCCCCCATATGTATGCAAGGTCCTTCAGAGATATCCAAAGAATTGAAGGATTATTTGGATTCATCCATGTGGTTGGATTCTCCCGAATCAATCAGATAGGCCGTTGACTGAGTGAATCTTGCTTTCAAGGCATGTCACCTCTCATGTTCTTATGTTTGTTCTCTCACTTCAGACTTCTTTGTGTCTAGAGGAAGGGAAATGTTGTTATGTTCAAGGAGCTTAGACAGCTGGTCAATGGTCTTCTTCATACACTGAATTTTTGGATGAAATCCTCTCATGTAGTAGGAACATTTAGTCTTTTCAAACTTCTTGTTCTTGTTCTTCTTGCAAATAGAGGCTCCATCATAAGGGTTCAACTTCTTCTTGGGATTCAAATCAGAATTATTATTCTCTTTCCATATTTTCTTCCCTTTTTCTTGTGCATTCCCAAAGTCTTTAGCTAAGAGGGCGTGATTATTAGAGGCACTGAGCACTCCCATCTAAATCAATTTGTCTTGTTCCTGGATTAATGATTCTGCAAATGCATATAGAGATGGAATTTTCCAATTTGGGATGGATAGCCTTCTAGAGTGGAAAGTAGATACAAAAACTGAAAATTCCGATCCGAGCTTGCTAGAATTGAGAGCACAGGCTACTCATCCTTCTTCTCAATCCCACATTGCTTGCATTGCAAGACTAGGGATTTGTATTTCAATAAGAACTGCTGAATTGTCTCGAAGCTGCTGGGATGGAATGCAATCATCTCATTCTCCAAAATATGGCCTCTTATCTCATCTTGTTTGCTAAACAAGGATTTGAGCTTGTCCCATACTTCCTTCGGAGTTCTGATTACCTCAAGGTGGAACAAGGCTTCATCTAGTTTATTCATAAACTTGGATTTCTCAATATACTAATGAGGTTTGACTTCTTTTCCCATTGTCATCCTATAAATGCCTTTATTGCGCAATGAAATCTATATATCTTCCCTCTAATCAATGTAATTAAAGGGTGTAAGGATCATGGGAGATAGAGCAATTGAGTTATCCATTTCATTGGTATACTAATCAACAATTCTTTAAGAACTACGAATCTACCTACAAAAAATCACTGCAAAAAACTTCAATTCACAAACATTGTCAATTCAACTTCCCCACCTCGACATGAACACTTTTTCTGAGTCCATCACACATGGATAGACTTCTGTGGACAGAATCCAAAGGGAGTAATGCAATGATTCTAGGAATTATGTGGAAACTCAACTGCTTTTGGTGCAAGCATGGAGGTTTTTGAGGTTTGTTGTTGGCCTGAACATATGCTCTGATACCATGTTAAGTTTCATGAAACATCGATCTACAAGCCTGAATGAAAGCTACCTGAAAAGAAGAATGCAGTGGAATTGACAAATCAATGTAAACATAACAATGGATTCATGACAAAAATTTCACATAAATCAGACAAGTATTGGATAGAATATCATTACATCAATATTCATTAACATGTTAGTAATACAATAGTCATACAATAAGGAGAATTTGAATATTGTGGATAAGATTTGAATTCACCAACTCAAATTGATTGATGTGCTAATTGAGTGTGGGAAAAATCACAGCTGGATCTCACTAGTTTAACTCTGGATAACCAATTTAGTTCACAATTAGTTAACTTGTGAGGTAGGTGAATAAAAGGTGCCACACTCCCTTGAATCATGCAAAAATGATGCTAGGGTGATTGGAAGTGAATTAACTAGTGGCAATCATAGCATAACTAAACATGCCTGACTACCTACCACAAACAACTAAAGGTGACTGATAGTGGCACTCAAAGAGGGTTCCTAAAATGTAGGGATTGGCACTAATGGAACCAAAACTCATGTTGGAACCAAAAATCAAAAGTGTAGATGACACCTTGGCATGCCCCCTCCCCCCCCCCACCTTACACTAGTAAAGTGATAATGACCTCCTAAGCTAGGAAAAATGAACAAATAGACTATGTGGATAAAGGGAGGGTTAATTAATCCTAGACAGAATCACTAAATTTGCTCATTTCTTTCCTATTACTACATCATTCACTACTACACAAGTGGATGATTATTCTTTATATAAGTTTTCAGATTGCATGGGCTTCCAAAGAGCATTGTTAGTGATAGAGATAGCATATTTTTTAGTGCATTTTGGCAAGAACTCTTCAAAATGGTGGGAACAAACTTGACTCCTAGCACAAGCTATCATACACAAAATGATGGCCAAACAAAGAGGGTGAATCAAAGGTTGGAGGGTTACTTAAGGAACTATGCTAGTGGGAAACAAAAAGTATGGATCAAATGGTTGCATTTGGGTGAATTTTGATATAATACTACTTTTCATATGTCCATTGGCATGTCTCCTTTCAAAGCAATTGATGGTTACAACGCATCCACTTTTATTGACCACATCTTTGTTGATAGTATAGATCCAAAACCTAAGGATTGGATTGAAGAAATACAAGAGATTTTGAAGGTTTTGAAAGATAACTTGCAGGTTGCCCAAAACCAACAAAAACAATATGCAAATCAACATAGAGTGGAGAGACATTTCCAAGTGAATGGATTGGTTTATTTCAGGTTTGAGCCCTACAAACAAACCTACTTAAAAGGTAAAGGTTCATAAAATATCAAACCAAGGTTTTAGGGTCCCTACAAAGTGGTTCTAAAAGTTGGAGAAGTGGCATATGAATTGGAACTTCTAGAAGGAAGTAAAATCCATAATTTATTTTATGTTTCATGTCAAAAAAAGGTGATAGGGAAGCATATTTTAGTTTCAAAAACATTACCTCCCTTGGATGATTAAGGACAACTCATTCTCATTCCATAAAGAATAGTGAAGACAAGGGAAAGGAATCTAATAAGCATAATTATAAAGGAATATTGTATACAATGGAAGGATTTTCCTAGTGAGGAAGCCACTTGGGAAGATGAAAAAAATTTGCAACATCCAAACTTGGCATTTATTAAGGACAAGCAATATTGGGTGGGGAGCATTGTCATGTCCCCATCCAAATAAGACTATTAGTGAACAATGTTTCACGAACCTACTAGTTCCCTAGGTTGAGGTGGAGGCATAAAAGTTTGTAATAAGGGAGATCTGCGACCCAAAAGGACCTTGGTTTACCATATTAACATTAAATTAGGTCACATAAATAATAAATGTTAATAAAATAAGGTGGCACTGGTTCATGGAGACACTTGGACGCTCATGAAGTCCTTAGGTGGCTAGATTACCCCACACACTTGGCATGACCTTCATCCAAATTTGAATCCATGGGGAATGTAATGTTCTTGGGGGGTGATGAGGTTTCAAATAAAATATCATGAGCCAAGTAATTCTAATTAGTAAATGGGAGTAACTCCCATGGAAGAGGAAGAGACTAAGAAGACAATGTGTGCCACTTGGAAGGAGATTCCATGCACTCTATGACAACTAATGAAGAAATATTCTATGAAAAAGATGACAAATTCAGACCTAATTTCTTACATATGACAAATATTAAAAGACATGGCTAAAAAAAGCCACCAAGAGGGTGCATTTGGGATTTAGGGACAACCATTCGAATTGGGGAAAGAATTGGAGCATGAGGAAGAGGACAAGTGTCATAGGAGTTACTAGACCACTAAGATGAGTTGGAGGAATCTTATGGAACTAAATTCGACATTATGAGGCCTCATGAATTTAATAAAAGGATGTCATTAATAATTAGAATGGATTTTTATCATTTGTTAATTTTCCTTTGGTATTTTGGAGAGATTTTGCTTGTCCATTGCACAATGAGTGTTCACTCTCCCTGGTTGTGAACTATTTTCAAGGGAGTTGGATTCCTTTCCAAGTTGGTTGATGGAGATTCCATTCAAAACTATAATTATATCTGAATGAAGGAGTTTTATTTTCAGGTTGAAGGCCATATAGTTGGAGATTCCATCTATCTCCCCCTTCTCTCATTCCTACTTCACCATTCCCCTTACTCTCACGTGATGACACACTTGATGGAGTGGTGCTTGCACTTGGATGAGTCTATGTGATGACCAATATTGGTTATATGATGTTTGGATATGTAATATTATTTCCATATTCTTTTTAAGTCGAAATATCAGAAATAAATGTGTAAAAAGACTCGCATTCCCATCTCTTGAATAACTAGTTTTCATGTATTTGGATTCCATTTTGAAAGAGTTATATATCGGATATATATGAAGGTATTTATTTTATGTTTAATTCTGTTGGGGAATATATTTTTATTATGTATATGGTATCCATTTATCATGTGATTATCTGAACTATTCCATGTATATTTCACGAGTTAAAATCGAGCCAATAATGTCATTTCCCCTTGAGCAATTTCACTAAAATTTGTCATATGAATGTTGCACTTTATAAATAGTTTGTAGAGATAATAACCATGTGTAACATAATCCCCATACTCTTTTCACAAAATTTATAGGGTCATACTTGAGTTTGGAAGCCAATTTGGCCTACACCCTAGGGGGTAATTTGCCCACAATTTCCTAGAAATTTTGCTCTTTCTATCATCAACCCCAAACAAAGTTACAGAAGCTTATAGTTAGATAAAAAATGTCCATAGGTCATAATGGGATGAATAATACTCACCAAACCATTTCCTTTCAGATTCAATATCATTTGGAGTTAGTTGGAACCCCAATAGTCATGATTGTTTAAGCCTAAATTTTCACAAATTGTTATCTTTTCCCAAAATTTCCAAGTAGGGTTATTACATGAATGCACTATATATTAGGTTGGTGAGTCAAAATATGTAATAATAATGTTTTTTTACATGATGGTATATTAATACAAGACAGTTGGTTCCTTTTTCTACCATTACTCTGCCCTTTCTCATACCTTTATGCATGCATGTATCTTATATATTGTTATGTATTGTGCTATTGGAAACCTCATGTAATCCCTTAGATTACAACAAATATTCATCCTTTTGAGGTATTTCTTCATCCACTCTTACATCTATACTCTCTACAATTTTGTGGTATTTTATTGGAACATTATCAAATTTTCCTAAATCATCTTCATTTCTCTTTATATAGCACTTGATCCAAAATACCTTGAAGTGTTTGACTAATGTTCATATACCTTTACATAATTCAGAAGGTGTCTTATTGTTGTTCACTCTAATTTTCCTTCTATTCAAAATGTATATTGTTGTGCCCACCGCTTCACTCCAAAAAGTGTCTAGTATCTTAGCTTCATTTAGCATTGTTCTACCAATTTATTGTACAATTTTGATGTTCCTTTCTACAACTCTATTTTTCTATGGAGTCCTTGCAGCTGAAAAATGTTTCTTGAATCCATAATTCTCACATAATTCTTCAAATTCATTTCAAGTAAATTCACTTTCTCTATTTGATCTTAAGCACTTGATTTTTAAATAAGTCTCATTTTCAACCAAGGATTTGAAAGCTTTAAACTTATCAAATGCTTCATTTTTTTCTTTAAGAAATGTAACCAATTTCAGCCTTATATAATCATTAATTAACATCATAAAATAAATCTCACCTTGTGTTCTTTTTTTCCCATATAGGTATGTGTATACAAGCTCCAGTGGATTTGATATGGAGTACTACATTATTTTGAACCTTACTCTTGTTTGCTTCCCATCGTGACATGACTTGTAAATAGTGCTCATAGATTTTGTGATCCTCAGCATGTCTCTTGTTGCTTGTGTATGGTTGAGTTATGCTAAATTGTCAAAGTTTGTATGACCCATTATTCTATGCCATAACCAAATTTCATCTAATTGTTCCATACAACATTTTTCTCCCTTAACTTCATCGACTATGCATACATTGCTCAAACTTTTATTTGCATTTGCCATTGATATTCATGAACCTGCTTTCCTTATCTCACACCCTTTATAATGAAATGTGAGATTGTAACCTTTATCATACATTTTATTAACACTTATAAGATTATGTCAAGCAATGAATCCCCATTTGTGGAGAAACATTTTTGGAAATCCATGTGTGCTACTGAGATCTACCTTCTAGTGGTTAATCCATTTGCAAGGGAACTTGATCCGATACCAATTGTAGAACCTATGTTTATACTAATAGGGGGGTGAATCATCATAAGAATTTTGTTTATTTCAACTTAACATTCATCAACCATTCATTTGACTATGAAATACTAAACACATATCATATCACATAAAATTTAATGTGGAAACTTTTTCAAGAGAAAACCATGAAAATCTATATGTGCAACCTATTGTGACAAAGTTTGTAGATACCAATATCCTCAGTTGAGCACCAGCTCAACAATATATTGTGTAGGAACCAACCTACATGAGACACCAATCT
Source organism: Pseudotsuga menziesii (assembly GCA_001517045.1). Classification (NCBI taxonomy): domain Eukaryota; kingdom Viridiplantae; phylum Streptophyta; class Pinopsida; order Pinales; family Pinaceae; genus Pseudotsuga; species Pseudotsuga menziesii. The sequence goes on from LPNX010686861.1 coordinate 173,492, forward strand.
CATTAGTTGAGCACCAACTCATCAAGATACAAATATATTCAAATATCCTGAAATAATTTCCTTGAAATATGTGCCATAATAAGTCCACAAACTAGTTTAAACTTATCACAAAATCACCTTCATATTTGCTCCAAATCCAACCCTTAAAACTTCTCCAAAGTTGTCACAATATCACCTTCAAATTTTCTCCAAAATCAACCTTTAATACATCCTTCAAAGTGTCACAAAATCACCTTCAAATCTACCGCAAAAAAAAACCTTACATCAACCGTCTATATTGTCAATGAATCACATTCAATTATGCTCCAAACTCAGCCTTACATTATCCCATAAAAATAAAAAGATATGCCTTAAACCTTTGTATCCTCAGCCCTAGTGCACCTTTTTCATTTTCATGTCAGATCTATTGCTTGTGTTCTTCAAAATGCACCTTGTTAGTTCTTATTGTTTGTGTTTTAAGTTACTTTTGATGGGCCGACCTGTAAATTCCTAGCAGGGTCGATCTTATAATTTGGAAGGGCCATATATTGTTGAAAAGGTCTTGGAATAAAATTCTAAACCATATATCATATGCTCCCAACTGAGCCATGTCTTTAGAGAAACAAAGGTATTTAAAGACTAGGTATCCAAAGTTGCCATTAAAAGTCCAAAAATATCCATCTACAAATTTCTCTTGTCTTTAACATCAATGAAAATATTTCCAACACACTTCATCTTGCAATATTCATCTTAGAATTATGCAGGCTCCCCTTGTCTTTGACATCAATGACAACATTATTTCCAACAAATAAAACTCTAGAATAACACCTATATTGCTAAGCATAAGCTACAATGTCAAAAGATGAAGATGTTAGGAAATAAGACTGCAGAGCAATAATAGATATATAGTTAAATCATTAAATAATATGCAAAACACATTAAACACATTACAGAGAGACACATATATAACGTGGTTCACCCAAATGGTGGGCTATGTCCACACAGAAATTGCCAGTCCTTGTATTACCGTCCAGAAAGATGAAGGGATACAACCTGCAACAACACTGTTGCACTTCCTCTTCACACTCTCACAGTCTCTCTCACACAATCACAGAGATTTTTTACAATACAATGCAATACCATACACAACTGTATTACAATGCTTTTCTTTTATAAGGGAAATACCATGGGAAAATACTATGGTTAACCCAATACCATGGGTCAGCAAAACTATTGGCCAACAAACATCCCAAAATTTTTTCTCGGGGGCAGAGGTTGGGCAACGAGTGTACAGTACACCTTGGATACAAACATGACTGAATAATATCTTTGGATATAGAAGATCAGGCTCCACAGCCAACGATCTCCCACTTGTAGACTAATCACAACAACTCCATCATTGTTGCACTTGCTGGACTATGCTCTTGACCTTAGACTTGGAAAATTTCTTATTTCCACTTTCATGCATGAAGGCCAACAAAAACCAAGCAAGAACTCAGTTTCTTTCTAGTTACTCCCTTCGTCAACATGTCTGTGGGATTTTGGCTAGTATGTATCTTTTCCAATTTTAACAGTTCTTCATCTAGAACAGATCTTATGAAATGGCACTTGAGTTGTATATGTTTAGTCTTCGAATGAAAAACTGATTTCTTTGCAAGATGAATAGCACTCTGGCTGTCACTGTACAACCTGCTATTCTCCTGTTTCTTACCCAATTTCTCCATGAACCTCTGCAACCAAATAATCTCCTTAGTAGCCTCTGTAGCAGCAACATACTCTGCTTCCATTGTTGAAAGTGCAACAACTTGTTGTAGTTTTGAAATCCAAATTACCGATGTTCCACCCATAATAAACACATACCCTGTGGTGATCCTCCTACTCTCTTTATCACCAGCCATATATGCATTAGCATATCCATGTAGAACAGTGTTTGAACCTCCAAAACATAATGCATGAGATGTGGTACCTCTCAAATACCTGAGAATCCATTATACTACATTCCAATGCTCTTTACCTGGATTATTCATATACCTGCTCACAACTCCCACTGCATGTGCAATACCTGGTCTTGTGCATACCATGGCATACATCAAGCTTTCAACTGTTGATGAATAGGGAATCCTGGACAAGTAATATATCTCTTCCCGTGTCTCTAGACACATCTCCTTACTTAGTTTGAAATGGCTGGCTAAAGGTGTACTAACTGGTTTTTCATTCTGCATTCTAAACCTCCGCAACACCTTTTCTATGTACTCACCTTGAGACAACATCAATTTGCGATTTTTCCTTTCTCTTGTTATTCTCATACCAAGGATTTTCTTTGCAGCTCCCAAATCCTTCATCGCAAATGATTTAGGTAGTTTTATTTTGAGCACATTTATATCCTGCATGTTAGACCCTGCAACAAGCATGCCATCCACATACAATAACAAGATAGTATATCTTCCATTATCTAGCCTCTTCAAATAAACAAAGTGGTCAAAATGACATATATTGTAACCTTGTTCTGTCATAAACTTATCAAATTCTAAATACCATTTCCTTGGAGCTTTCTTTACGCCATAACCTGCAAACCAAATTCTCCTTCCCTTTGACTACATACCCCTGTGATTGTTGCATATAAATCTCTTCCTCCAAATCCCCATGGAGAAAGGTTGTTTTTACATCTAATTGTTCAAGATGCAAATATTCTACCACCACTAGACTTAAAATAGTTATAATTGAAGTCATTTTAACAACAGGAGAAAATATTTCATCAAAGTCTATACCTTTCTTTTGTGCAAACCCCTTTACAACAAGTCTAATGTTGTACCTCTTCTTGCCTCCATCTTCTTCCTTCAACCTATAAACCCATTTATTTTGCAATGCCCTTTTTTTCTGTAGGTAACTTAACCAAATCCCAAGTCTGGTTTCTTACCAATGAGTCCATCTCCTCATTCATGCCTTGTTCCCACTTCTTTTTAGCTTCTACCTGCATTGCCTCTTCATAACATTTTGGTTCACCAGAATCGGTCATCAATAAATAATACAATGAAGGAGAGAATCGTTTAGGGGGTCTACTTAACCTGGTATATTTTCTTACAGTTGCAGGAGTTTTAGGTACCTGTTGTTGTTCTTGATTTTCTTATGCCTTTGGAACTTCATTTTCTTTGGTTTCATCAAGCACTGTGTACTCTGTGTTTTCCTTTTCCACTTCTTTCCCTGCAACTGATCTTTGTACATACCCTTTTCATTGAATACTACATCTCTACTCCTAATGATTTTGCAATTTTTAAAATCCCAAAAGCAATCGCCAAAATCATCAACCCCGTATCCAATAAAGGTACATTTCTTGGATTTAACATCAAGCTTTGTTCTATCATCTTTATTAATATGGACAAATGCTTCACAACCAAAAGTTCCTATAAATGAGTATTTTACTTGTTTACCTGTCCATGCCTCCTCTGGAATCCCACCATCCAAAGCACTTGAAGGCCCTATGTTTATTAAATAAACAACAATGTTTACAGCATCAGCCTAAGAATGTAAGGGAAACCCTGCATGCAATCTCATACACCTTGCATGCTCCATGATCATTCTGTTCATCCTTTCTAACACACCATTTTCTTGTGGTGTTCCAGGGACTGTCTTCTCTCTGCGAATCCCATTGTGTGAATAGTTACTATCAAAATCCTTGTTGTAGTATTCACCTCCATTATTAGATCTGAGACATTTCAACCTTTATCCTATCTCATTCTCAGCCAAAGCTTTCCACTTCTTAAAAGTATCAAACACATTAGATTTCTGTCTAATGCAATAAACCCAATTTTTTCTAGTTGCATCATCAATAAAAGTAACATAATAACAAGATCCACTAAGAGATTGTACCTGAGCTGGTCCCCATACATTTGTATGGACAAGCTCTAACTTTTCACTCTTGTTTTGTTTCCCAACCCTGATAAATCTAACTCTCTTCTATTTTCCAAAAACAAAGTTTTAACAGAATTCCAAACTTACCTGCTTCAGATATGGAAGCAGTTTCCTTGAGTGGAGAATTTGCATCCCCTTCTCACTCATGTGGCCAAGCCTATGATGCCACAACGCCACACCTATTTCTATGGAAGCTACAGAGATAGAATAATTAGTATTATGAGGACATAAATATAATTACATACCTACCATATCTCCTTTTGCTATTACCAGTGATACTTTAGTGATCTTCCACCACATTTCTCCAAATGTAGACAAACAACCGCTATCTCCCAACTTCCCTATTGAGATCAGATTTCTTTTCATATAAGGAATGTGCCTTACATCTTGTAGCAGCCATTCACTTCCATTATTTAACTTAATCTATACCTTACCCTTTCCAACAATTTTACATGGTTCAACATCCCCCAATAAAACATGTCCAAAATCACCTTGAACATAATCATGAAAGAATTTCCTATGGGGTGTAGCATGACATGAAGCCCCTGAATCTACTACCCAGTAATTGCTAGTATTATCTAATGCAAGAATCAAAACATCTTGTAACACGTTACCTGCTACATTCACTTCCTGAGTAGTCTCTTCCTGCCTCTCACCTTTCTTCTTTGGTGCTCTGCAGTCTTTCTTTAGATGTCATTTCTTACCACAGTTCCAACACTCCATTTTTTTGAATTTGGACTTGGATCTACATTTTTTTATACTTGCTGTGATTTCCTGGGATCCTTCCTCTCTCATTTTGTCTCCCTCTGCTATCCATGGCCAACGCATTACCTAATGTCTCACCTGTGATTTTTCTTCGCATTTCCTCTCTGAGAATAACACCAACAACATCATCAAACTTAAGATTGTTTGAACTAGGGACAGAGTTACTTACAGCCATGACCAAGCTATTCCAACTTTCTCGAAATGAGCACAATATTAGAAGAGTCCTAACCTCATCATCAAAGTTCACTTTTACAGAACTTAACTGACTGGTAAGTGTATTAAACTCATTTAAATGGTCAACAACAGATCCACCTTCTGACATCTTAATATTAAATAAACACTTCATTAAAAATACCTTGTTGGAAGTCGAGGGTTTTTCATAGAGCTTACCCAATGCGCTCATCAAACCCTCTATTGTTTTTTCTTTTGAAATATTGAAATCCATCGACGAATCTAGGCACGACCGTATTGTTCCTAGTGCATTTCTGTCATGAACCTCCCATTCTTCATCCTTCATAGCCACCGGTTGTTTTTCTTTTTTTCCCAACGACGGGTACAGATCCTTCTGGTACAGGTAGTCCTCCAATTGCATCTTCCATAACTGATAGTTTTGGCTATTAAATTTCTCGACTCTAAACTTTCCCTCTTTTTCCATTGCTCCCACTCGAACCAGGAACCCTTCTTTCCTATGAGTTTATTAGAATTTGAATGTGATTTATATCTTCAAGCAGATAGTTCTAATAATGTTTGCAGCAAAAGAATGGAGAATGAAGATACAAACTAAACAAAACAAACCACACAGGAAACAAACAAGTATTGCTCAAGAATTTACAGTATCATTCATAATAATAATATCCGTTGTTACAATAGTTTACATAGTAAAGAATTTGAATGCATGGGGTATGAATTCGAATCTCCCTAGTGGATATGACTGTATCTAACTAAAACTCTAACTCATGGTCTCTCAATCAATATCGGAGTCCAACATATCAACTCCCAGATGTCCAATAACTCAAACAATTAGTGACAGCTATTTAACTCAGTACAACTGAGTGTGGTAGGTGGGCAAAGGCGCCTACTCCACATGCAGCCATACATTATCCATGCAAGACATGCGCTAGCTAACTGATTGTGAATTAACTGAAAGTAACTGGGGGATAACTAATACTAACTAGTACTAACTCCAACTAACTGAAGCAGGTTGGTGTCAAGACTCCCAATGGCTCCTAAAATGTAGGGATTGGTTTAGGAGGCACCCAAACTAATGCATGCACACACAATATGTGGCAGTTAACCTCTATCAGTGTTCCCCACACTCCAATGGCTGGTACATGTGGCCTCATTAGGCCAAGTGGACCCAATTGTACTAGTGGACCCAATTAATTAATTAAGGTTCCTAAGTTAGGAAAAACTAATCTAATAGACAGTATGATCAAGGGAGGATTAATAATCCTAACACCCCCCATGAATCCTAACTTGGAAAACTGTGGGCCCTAGTAACAAGACCATAGGTCACCCAAATACAATCTAAAAGAAATAATTATGCTTAATACAACCGAGGAAATAGGGGAAAATCTCATCGAATAACCCCACCCCCCCTCCAAATAAGCAGAAATACAAATTTTGAAAAAACTTGTGAAAATTTTTGCTACTATTATGCAGTAGTAGTATCTTGGTTCTTTTGTGCAGGTGAAACCATGAATCCAAACAACATGTTTATTTTTGTATGAATCTTCCTCTTTGGAAGAAGAACAATGCACTCAACTGAATCAGAAATATAAACAGTTGCATGGTGAAAACTAGACCCATGAAGAGCATCTGAAATCAACTGAAGAGAGGAGTAAAAGTTCTTGAGAAATAAAACCATGTGAAGAACAACCAAGAACCTGATATATTTCAACCTTGAACAGCAAACCATGAGTGGTAAAATCAGCCCCAAGTGTTAGGATAAAGTGTCCAGGCAGATGCAGAATGTCTCTTTCTTTACTAGTTATGTGAGCAGATGAGCATGTGAACAAAGGTAGAAAAGCCCTGGGACTGTGGAGAGAGAATGCTTGAGATCCATAATCTGATATAGATTCAGAAATATCCAATAATTCACAAAATATGATATCAGAAAAGTCATAAGAAAGAACTAACATTGAATCCTCAACAACAAAATTGAAAGAGACTTGCGGTGCTTGATTTGTCACACCAAAATTGATGAAACCAGTTTTAAGCAATACTGAAATATTTTGTATCTTGAAACCTGAATCAAATATTATCAGATAAGAAAATAAATCAGATCCAAAAATATTCATATCAGATCCAAAACGTTTCTCCACCGAGATGGTAGATGCACAATTTTCTCCTTCTTCAAAATTTTGATTTTCGATGCATGCAATCCTGTAGGAATTTCTAGAAGCTCTAGATTAATGAGAGTGAATGGATCACTCTTATAATATGGTATTATTTCCATAATATCAATGGTATTACTTATATGCACACCAGCAACATCATTATAGATAGAGAAATCAAATTCCTCTATTGTTTCTGAAACAGTCACCAGTAAACTATGCACAAAATTTAAAGAATTACTAGAGAATTTTTGCAAAGAATAGGAAGAGTGTTTTTCTTCGCAAACAGATATTTGAATGTCTTCTTCTGGATCAGCCATGTGAGGAGGTGAGATATCAGGGATCTCATACATTTTTGGAGTAGTGGGAGAAGCATTCACTTCAAGGAGACTTTCTTCCATTCGAATTGACTGTAGGGAAAAATCCACTTCTTCTTCATCTTCAACAATTTTCTTTTTTGTAGGAGAGGGCATGAAATGATCATGCTGTATTTTTTCTAAGCCTCTCTCAACATCTAGTATTTTAGATTCATATCCCATATAACTTCTAGGTCCTCTTGATAGAGGGAAGGTGATGAAGGATTCCTTGGAAGCAACCATGTGGTTGGATACTCTAGAATCTATCAGATAAGCCTTCAATGGAGAGAGGCTTGCATGCAAGCATATCTCATCTTCTTTAGTCTTCTCTTCATGATCTGACATCACTACCCTTTGTGGAAGGGAAATATTGTTCTATACACATAGAGCTTTCATCTGGTTGAGGGTCTTCTTCATGCACAAGTCTTCTAAATGAAAACCCCTCATATAGGAGGGACACTTTTTCTTTTTCTTCTTAGATATGGAGGATCCTTTGAAAGTTTGTTGATTTTGTTTAGGCTTCGAATCAACTACCTTTGGCTCCTTCTTCTTTGATCTCCCCTTTGCTTTCCCTTTGGAAGAGTCAGAAACTAGGAGAGCTTGATCTTGGATGTCTTGGTGACTCCCATTTGAATCAACTTGTCTTGCTCCTTGATTAAGGACTTGGAAAAATAATCTAATGAAGGAACCTTCCAATCAGGAAAGATTTCCTACTTGGAATGAAATATGGAAACAAATACAGAATATCCAGAGCCTAGTTTACTTAAACCTAGTTTGTTAAGTATGGAAAGGACATTATGCTTATCCTTTCGCTCTATTTCGCACTATCTGCATTGAAGTACTAGAGACTTGAATTTAGTAAAGAATTGCTCAATGGTATCGAAACTACTGGGATGTAAAGATACCAACTCATTCTTCATAATGTATCCCTGAAGCTCATCTTGTTTGTTAAACAAGCTATCAAGCTTCTCCCAGGCTTCTTTGGTAGTCCTCAAGCCTTATAGGTGGAAGAGGAGATCTCTGGATATATAAGTACATAAGTACCTGAATGCTTCATCACAACAGTTCAGAAACTTGTTCCATTCTACCGGCTAATGAGGCTTACGCTCCCATCCATGTATGATCCTATGGTAGCCATGCTTGCGCAAGGCTAGCTGCATATCAATCCTCTAATCAAGATAATTGGAAGTTGTGAGGATCTGTGGTTCAGGAGTTTGAGAACTCATAATTTCTCCGGCTGGAAGTACTGCAAAAGTTCACCCAAGCTATGTAGAACCTATTAATTTCACTGCAATAACACACTAAAACATCTGAATTGTTATAGTCATGCTTTTCCTCTCGACATGAACATATTTTCAGGGTCCGTCACACCTTCTCTGCTGCTTTGAATAAATCTAGAGCTAGCAAATAATCATAGGGGACTTCTGTGGAAACCCAACTGCTTCTGATGTTCAATGGGGAGAAACAAGCATGAAACCTTCCTGAGAAGGCTCTGATACCATATTAGAATTTGAATTCCATTTAGATCTTCAAGCAGATAGTTCTAATAATGTTTTCAGCAAAAGAATGGAGAATGAAGATACAAACTGAACAAAACAAACCACACAGGAAACAGACAAGTATTGCTTAGGAATTTACAGTATCATTCACAATAATAATATCCAGTGTTACAATAGTTTACATATGAAATAATTCGAATGCATGGGGTATGAATTTGAATCTCCTAAGTGGATATGCCTGTATCTAATTAAATATCTAACTCATGGTATCTCAATCAATATCGAAGTCCAACAAATCAACTCCCAGATGTCCAACAACTCAAACAATCATCGACATCTAGTTAACTCAGTGCAACTGAGTGTGGTAGGAGGTAAAAGGCACCTACTCCACATGCATCCATGCATTATCCATGCAAGACATGTGCTAGCTAACTGATTGTGAACTAACTAAAAGTAACTTGGGGCTAACTAAGAATAACTAGTACTAACTCCAACTAACTAAATTAGGTTGGTGCCTGGACTCCCAATGGCTCCTAAAATGTAGGGATTGGTCTAGGAGGCACCCAAACTGATGCATGCACATGCAGTAAGTGGCATTTAAGCTCTAGAAGTGTTCCCCACACTCCAGTGACTGGTACATGTGGCCCCATTAGGCCAAGTGGACCCAAATGTATTAGTGGACCCAATTAATTAATTAATTAAAGTTCTTAAGTTAGGAAAACTTAATCTAATAGATAGTATGATCAAGGGAGGATTAATAATCCCAACATATTTTACCAGCCAAATAGACCTTTTGGCTCTGATAGCAATTGTTAGAAAATGGGACTGCAGAGCAATAACAAATATACAATTAAATCATTAAACAAGATGAAAAACACATTAAACACATTACAGAGAGACACATATATAACATGGTTCACCCAAACGATGGGCTACGTCCACACAGAAATTGCCAATCCTTTTATTACCATCCAGAAAGATGAAGGGATACAACCTGTAACAACACTGTTGCACTTCCTCTTCACGCTCTCACAGTCTCTCTCACACAATCACAGAGATTGTTTACAATACAATACAATACCATACACAGTCGTATTACAATGCTTTTATTTTATAGGGGAAATACCATGGGAAAATACTACGGTTAACCCAATACCATGGGTCTGCAAAACTGTTGGCCAACAAACATCCCAAAAAAAATTCTCTTTTGAACCCCAAGGTTGGGGAACGAGTGTACAGTACACCTGGGGTACAAACACGATTGAATAATATCTCTGGATCTAGAAGATTAGGCTCCACAGCCAATAGAAGAGATGCCCTTAAGTGCCATTGAGAAACTTTATTGTGATGCAATTAATTGTGACATAGAGTCTGCATCATATGGCGTATGTGTGATTTGTCCAATATGTATCTTTTTTTTTCTTTTTATATGTGACAAATAAGGGAAAAAACCTTTGAATATTTTCTCATAATTGTCCTTTCATCGACAAGAAAAAATAAATATTAGATTAAAAAAAAGAATTCTTATTGTTTTTTACAAATCCAATATATTAATCTACCATTTAATTTATTTGGCACTGACAAGAAGCAAAATAAATATAAGGCAAGGACTAACAAGAAACATTATATATCATATAGTGGAAGGGGCATTATCGAACCTTAAATCCCTATAATATTGCTAATGTTCGTTGGTTTGGTAACTCTCCACATTGAAGTGGATTTACAATAATGTAAAATTAATATTCACAACATTTCAAAGATTAAATAGGCTGGTGGGTTAGCTCAAGTGTTGTGTTGTGAATTGCAAGTAGGAGATCATGGGGTCAAGTCTTCAAGATGGCTACCTCTATGAATATTGTGGGCCTCATTTGATGTCCTCAACAGGTTAGGTTTCTAACTGTAACCAAACAATTTACCCTAAATGTCATCATCAAAAAGAGGAAAAATGCTCGAAAAATTTCTTATGATATGCATTTCATTAAAAAAAAACATTTTAAAAATTAATAAATTCAACATAACATAATAAGCATGTTCTAACTTCTAACACTTCTTTAGGATAAGAAAGTTAACTCTACAATCAAGAGCAGTTACATCACTCATATCATATATGAAGACATGAGATTAGCTATGGAATAAATACATGTAATACATATGTTTACTTTTACTTTAAATGTTGTTTGAGATCACCTAGTTGTTAAGACCTCCTATCTTGGAATTCAAATAAAGAGTTGAACATGATCAATTGTCAATCATGATCCAATTTAAATTATAGCATAGTTTTATCAACGATGTTGGATTGTTTCTCTTTTCTTTTTGGCAAAAGAGGTCAATGATAAAACTATGAGAATAACCCAAAGAGAATTATAATTCCATTTTTTTTTGTATTTAGCATTGATGGTTTCATGTATTGGATGGTCTAAGATGAAATGTTTGTCATGTGTATGAATCGTATTTTACAAATTATGGATGTCTTTTTCTTCTTAGTATGATTGGGGCTGTATTTATGGTTTTATTTTAATAAGTCTGCATGTTTGGGGGGTTTGTTGAAATTTTTGTGATCTTGCAATTTTTGTTATTATTATAGATTGTTAGGTTTGTTCTCTTCTTTATAATAAATGACATTGGTCTTGAACTTTGAATTTATGGTTTTATGTGAGCCTTTTTTTTACTCTGTTTCCCAAATTAAATATGATGTTATTTATGTATTTGTTGAGTTTAATAATGTGTTTTTAATAATAATAATAATAATATTTTTAATTAATGGTTTTTTTATCTGTTTCATACTTTTCATATTGTTGTGATCATTGTATCGTCTTTACATTATTTTTGGGAAGCTGTAAAATGTGTTTAATGTAAAATACTATAAAACATGTTTTATTTGGTCAACTTATGGGTCGAAATGGAGTGAAATAAGGATATCATAGTTCATCGATTTTACATGTTTAATTTGTTTGTATTCAAATTATTTTGGGTCAATTATGGACACAATTGATGTGAATTATGTCCATCATAATTGTTTTATTTCACATGTTTTGTCTCCCTTTTTTCAATGAAAAGATCGTAGGGAAACCTCAACACTTCACTATATTTTGCAAATGGTACCTAGCGTAAACTCATATGCACTAATTGTGATGCCTCACCTGCAATAGACATTGAGTGAGCCATGCATCAAAGGTCCGCGACTTGAATAATAAACCTCAAGACCTCTTGCAAGAGGTTTAAGCACTCAACCACTTAAGCTAACACATTGGTTTGTTTTACATGTTTTGTGTATTTAAACTCAAGTCATCCATCTTATTGCCAATCATGTGAGAGTTTTATATTTACTATTTTACTTAACAATGATGGGAAATTTTATAGCATCGATTGGATAGCCAATATTGTGTGCTCTTTTTTGGGCATTCTCCTATCTCTTTTGTTGAACTTTTGATAGAATAAAGTAGTTGTAGCACATAGTTTAATAAATTTGAGTATATTGTTATGTTCTTAAATTCACATAGTTTTGGATGTTTCTGATTTGTTAATGTTGACACTCTAAGCCACAGTTAATTATGTTATGTGTCCTAAATAGTTGTAGAGATTATTTATGTTAGTGTGTAGCTTGTGAGAAAAACATCTTAGGTGTCCAAGCAGGCTCATCCCTTGTATATTTAGAATTTCTTTTGTTGTAAAAAGAAGAGTGTTTTTATTTGCAAGGGCCTATATGTCTCATCATGGTAGTAAAAGTGACTCACTATTTTTCATCCATTATTTCCAATATTGCATCTTCTCATATGATTAGCAAGTTACATAACACTCTTTACTAACGTTGGATACAAAATTATATGAATTTTGAAAATCATTTTTTGTGATTCCAAATTACTCATCTAAATTCACATAAATCTCAATTGGAGGGTATGTATTTTATGGATTGTTAGTCAACACATGAATCAAACTCATTTAATTATAACCCAACAATGAGTTCTTGCAAAAGAACTCTAAGATATAATGGTGGTTTCTAAGAAGTTGGTAGTAATTTCTTTGCATGTTGTATATTATCGATAAGGGTATAAGATCACACATGTTAACCTTGTACTATTCTTTCTTTGTCTCTTGTGTGCACTTCAATGTCTCTCTCATTGCCTATTAATTATAAAGCATACAATAATTTTTGTCTCCATGCAACTTTTCAAGGAACCTACAATGATTTTTTTCATAGTTAATATATTGTGATGACCCAACCCACTTCCTTATTATTAAACATCCCTCTTCCTTGAATCCCTTTCTATCATGGACTAACATATGAATTCTTGCACTTGTTCATCATAGAAATTTTTTTATACTTATCCTTCCAACATAACACACTAAGAAATTCAATATCACACATTCTAAGATGTCTACAAAACATTCTTGAAAGAATGGAGTGAAATGATATAGCCATCCGTGGGCATCCATGCCTTAATAAATACTCATTGGAAATGGACAAGGTCTTTGAATGATTTCAATTTCAAGTTATGTAAAGGCTTTAATTGAAGGAATGAAGATGGCCCATAAACACAATGCATCCAATGGCTATTATATTCTTTTTTGTTAGTCGTTCACATATTTGTTAAAGGTATGGATCCTCCTACTTATAAATATGCTTTACAATAAAAATTCAAGTTGATATTGATGCATTGCAATCTCTTCCTCTTTCTATTTTTTATAATTTAGGCTTGGAACAATATATCTAAGCCTCGCAACAACTTATCACATTGTTGGTCTTTCACATGTCTTCAGATATATATTATCTCAAATGTCAGTGGAACCAACTACCCAAAGATTATATATTAAAAAATACTAGTTTATCCCAATTGCTCCATGACAAGTTTTTCATAAACCACAAGGACCCAAAAATTTAGAAAAATATAATTTATTGACAATTCATGAAAACATAATAAACATAGTCATCACTTGTTGGGGGTTACTCAAGCATGCTTGGCTAAATCAAGGAAGGATCATTGTAATTTCATGGTTCCTACGAAACATATTTTGACTCCTTAGTTTAATATTTCCTTCAACGACAACTTTTGGGATAAAATTTGGGATATGGTTACAATGATCTTGCTCCACCTAATTGGGTAAATATGTTTTTAGGAATAGAACCAAGGTAGGGCTCAAAATGGCACATAATGGTCAAATTAGTATTGTAATTATGGTCATTTCCAAGTAACGTAGTGTCAAAATTATGGTATGTGATTTTATTAAAGTGTAGTGGTGAGAGTGAATCACTATGCCACCACACAATTGGTCCAACCATAAGTGCAAAGGAGGAGGAAGTGAGTGGATACCAACCATATCTAGTGTCCCAACCTAGGATTCCACTCTGAATTTAGACTCCTAGTTGACAATGGAATTGAGTTCATAATATATTGATTTAAAGTACATAATGAAATTGCTTATGCCAAAGACAAACCTGATCCATCTACATATGCAAGCCAATATTTTGAAATATCACCTACACTAACATCTAATTAATGATGCAAGTTTTTCTAATCTTAGCACCTCTATAATTATTTTGTAGTGATTTCTTTTGCTCAACAATTAAATTGCAGCTCACTGAATAATTTATACTGATCGAAATTTATTAACATTAATTTTTTAAATAATGGAAGCAAAATGGAAACAGATCTTCTCAATAACACATGCACAATTTTTTTCCCCTTAAAACCTTATTTTCATTAAAATAATATCCAAGCATACAAGGGCTCCATTACTGGGAAAATGGGCCTATGAAGAAAATGCAATCAACAACAAACCTAGAAAATCTATCCTCCTAAGAATATCTCTACCTACAAATCATCCCCATAATACCCCTCTACCTATCATTGCACCTGTACAACCGGGCTATACAACCTATACAACCCCTTTATGGTTCATACAATTTGTTATAGGGTTGTTATGACTTGCAGATCTATCTATGGATTGGTGTGCGACGGGATCTTGTGTCTTGCATATTTATCATACAATTGTACAATGCCATTGTATGGATCCTTATAGGGTTGTAGGGATCCTATACGACTGCACCTACAAATATTAGACCTATGCCTAGATGGTATGACTTCTAAAAAGATTATCTTACCACTTTCCTCTTCTCCCTACCGAATCTCGAAAGTGAAAGTCCTTCTCCAATCTCTGAAATGAGTCACTTTCTCAATTCTTATGTTTTGTGTTGAGTCTTCTCCTCTCACATTAATTGCCTTCTATAATATTTGTTAGAATTTTAATGGTTATATAAGATATTTAAAAATTTAGAATCATAACCTTAACAATAGGATCATTGAAAGAAAGACAAGCACATCAAGACAAAAGAACACAAAGGTTTTTCTCTAGGAAACCACAAGGGAGAAATCCCATCAACTTCTTTAGTATATATTTCCTCACCAAGTGCAATGCGAACTAAGATAAGATCAACCCCAAATACAAAAGCAACTACTTATTCTCTCCAATGAACCTCTCTCTCTCTCTCTCTCTCTCTCTCTCTCAACCCCTCTCTCATTCTCTCTCACTCCCATACCCCACTTACACCAAACCCCAATCCATAGGAGGAGGTACAACAATAATACAATAAAATTACAATAAGAATATCTTTTGAAGTTACATTCTTCAACACTCCCTCTTAAAAAGGAAGGTATTATTCTGTCACGATCATCATCCCTGAACATCATCACTGGATCTCATCATTGCTGCTGCAGATTGGTACTCGATCCATTGACTTGTGACATCTCTTGAATATATACATCATAAGAAGTTCGTACAACAACCAACCCTTTTTCATGTTGGGTGCTACCCTCATATATCAATGTGACACTAACCCTTTTTCATGTTGGGTGTTACCCTCATATCTTAGTTTGACACCAATCCTTTTTCATGTTGGGTGCTACCCTCATATCTCGATGCAACACTAGCCGTTATTCATGTTGAGTGCTACCCTCATATATCGGTGTGACACCAACCCTTTTTCATGTTGGTGCTACCCTCATATCTCAGTGCGACACCAACCATTTTTCATGCTGGGTGCTACCCTCGTATCTTGGTGCGACACCAACCCTTTTTCATGTTGGGTGCTACCCTCATATCTCAGTGCAACACCAACCCTTTTTCATGCTAGGTGCTACCCGTATAGTGACCAGTCCTTTTTCATACTGGGTGTACCCCTATAAAGTTGATCATTTTTAATTCTAGATGTATCTCTATGCATTGCTCCTTTTTTCATATTGGTTGCAAGTCTCATACATCTTCCACAGTACCATACCTTTTTCATGTTGTATATGAATACGACAGGGAAGCATCACTCCCTCTTACAATGTACACCGATATGGACAACTCCAAGCTTGTCCTTTAAGTACTCAAACTCCACTCTCGCTAGAGGCTTGGTCAATACATCGACTATCTACTTGTTTGTCGTAATATACTTGAGCTTCACTATTCCTCTCTGCACCATATCTTAAATATAGTGATATCGATTCTCAATGTGCTTTGACTTATCATTGAACACTAGGTTCTCAAACAACTTCGCATAGCTCTAGTTGTCATAGAACACAGAAGTCATCTCTAACTCTACATCGAACAATCCCACAAGTGGAATCCAAATCCACACCGTCTCACAGCTTGTTGAAAAATCTGCAATATACTTTGCCTTAGCTATACTCAGTGCTACACTCGTATGCTTCTTGTTGAACCAATAAATCATGCCAAACACTAAGCTGAAGCAGCACCCTAAAGTGCTCTTCCTATCTGCAGCACTACCATCTCAATTTGAGTCTACATAGCCTACAGGCGAATCCTCTGATTTGTCGCATATCTGAGGCCATACTCAATCACACCCTTCAAGTACCTCAACACATGCTTTTCCGCAATAATGTGAAAATGTCTTGGATCTACCATATACTGACTCAAAGTGTTCACCGCAAAGCATATATCCGGCCTTTTGTTCTTCAAGTACATTAACGAAACAATCATCTACCTATAGAATATGTCATTAACTGTCTCTAAAGTAGTATAACACAACAACTTCAAGCTCGATTCCATCGGTGTGGCCACGACCTTGCAATCCATCATCTCAAATCTCTTTAGGATATCTTCTGCATATTTTCCTTGACTCAAGAAAATATCATCTAGATTCTGCCACACCTCAATACCTAAGAAACAGTGCATCATACCCAGGTCTTTCATCTCGAACTCTATGGCAAGCCTCTTCTTCATTTTTTCTATGAGCTTCTCATCACTTGTCAGGAACATATCATCTACATACAATAGTAGTATCATTGATTTCCCATCCTCAACCTTGAAGTAAAGGTTGGATTCTTTATTCTTGGTAAATCCCATGCTCATCAGAAATACCTGTATCCTTTCGTACTATGTCATGGGTCCCTATTTCAAACCGTATAAGGCCTTATTCAATTTTCACACATGTGTCTCTCTGTCATGTGTCTCAAATGCTGGTGGTTTCTCCACATACACTTCCTCCTCTACTACACCATCCAAGAAGGTAGTATTTACATCCATTTGATGTACCTTCAACTTCATCACTGAAGCTATTGCAAGAAGTGTATATGTCTATAGGAGAAAAAGTCTCCTTGTAATTTATTTCCTCTTTCTAGGAGAAGCCACAGTCCAGAAATATTTCCTTGTATTTCTTGATGCTGCCATTTTCTGCACACTTGATATTGTAGATCCATTTGGAAGACACCATTGACTTCCCTACAAGTCTTGGAACCACATCCCATACATCATTCTTCATGATCGACTAGCACCCTTTGATCATAGCATCCTTCCACTCTATCTTCTTGGTTGCTTATTCATAGCTGGAAGGCTCTACATCAATGATGTCACACAATAGTGCTACATAAATGGGGTATGATTGAGGCCTCTTTCTTTCTCCGGAAGTCCCATATAGAGCACCATACTTCTCTGCATCTTGGATGGTCTCTCATACCCAAGATGGTCTTCTCTTGTGTGTTTTCAACTCTTAGGGTGGACCTGCCAGTCTCTGTGGCTCTATTATGGTCTCTCAATTCCCTCTTAATCCTTGATTCTTTACATAAATATTTGAAACTTTATGAAGTAAATTCATCGCGATTATCTGATCTCAACGTCTTTATTTTATTTTTAGTATTATTTTCTACAAGGGATTTAAATTCTTTGAATTTACTAAACAATTTATCCTTTTCCTTCAAAAAGTAAATCCAAGTTTTGTGGAAGTAATCATCTATAAAATAAACATAATATGCATTTTTCTTAAAGGGTTGGATGATATGGGTCCATATACATATGAGTGTACAAGTTCCAATATCTCCTTTGCTTTGTTATCACTTATTGGATATGGTTTCTTCACATTATTCCCTTATGCACATCCTTTGTACACACCTTCATGTTTTGTCTAGAACTTTGGTAGACCCGTCACCACTTTGCTTATGATCAATAATGCCCTGTAGTGTATATGTGCAAGTCTCATGTGCCATAGTTCACTTGGTTCTATTGCTTCATGAACTAATGCTTGTCTAGTTGGCCCTTCAATTTGTACAAGCCTCCCTCTTGCTCTCTGATTACTACCGCATCATCAAAGGTCTTACCTTTAGGTCACATGAGAACTTGGCCATCAAAAAATGCAATTCAAAATCCTCTTGCATCAAGGTTTGATATGGACAAGAGATTCTTCTTCAATCCAGGTACATAGAGAACATATTTAATCTTTATAGACTTTCCCGAGTATAGCTTGGAGGATGCTTCTCCTACCCCTTTTATGGGATATAGATAGTCATCTCCAATTTTTACCTTTTAAGGTGAGTCTTCTTTTGTCATGTGGATGAGAGAATGCTTGAACCCGGTCATGTGCTCAGAAGCACCATTATCTTTAAGCCAAACATTGCTACCATGAGTAACCATACATGTGAGTGCTGAAATCAAGACATATTCTTCATCACTTGAGGAATCTTCTTTAGCTTTCTTCTTAATTGGTTCATTATCTTTTGTAATGTGAGCATGTTGTATCTTCTTCTTTCCTTTCTTCTTGGGACAACCACTCACAAAGTGTCCTTTCTCATCACAAGTAAAACATTTGAGTTGTGAGAGGTCCTTCTTCTAAAATCTTATAGGCTTCTTGTGATTATGTTATTCCTTCTTGGCATGATTTGTTAGGGCTTGATTGTCATCTTCACCCATCTTCTCTTCTCTTGTTATCAATCGAGCTTCTTATTGTCTAAATTCCTCCCATATCCTACGGAATTTGGTGATCCTTATTCTAGTACAAATTCCTTGAATGGAAGATTCCCATGATCTTGGGAGACCATTTAAGGTAGTCATCGCCACTTCTGCTTCTTCAACATTGTATCCAATAGCTTATAGTTGTTATTTTACCTGGGAGACCCTTGTGAAGCAATATTATATGTTTTTTGAATTACACATCTTCACACCATTGAGTTGAGTCCTCAAGGTCATCTTCTTATTGATGTTCTTTCCTTCATATAAGTTGTACAAAGCATCAAACATCTCCTTGGGAGTCTTCAAGGAGGATACATGTGGGATCAAATGATCCTTGATAGTCTAAAATAATCCTCTTGGCCTTTACCAAGTTATTCTTATGCTCACCTTTGTCCTCATCTCCCTCTAGCTCTACAACTTCTCCTTTGACATAGTTTTCCAAATTATGCTCTTCTAATATAATAAGCACTCTATACTTCCATTCCCGGAATTTCTCATCTCCTTCAAGCTTGGTACGGTTTGTCATCTTGGTGAAATGAGAACCTCAAATGGAAATAGAGATAATAGAACTTACCAATAAGAGTGCTTCAGACATCTGTTTGCTTCAAAGCCTTTTTGGAAGACTGCTTCTAGATGGATCTAGGGCTTCACACATAAACCCTAATTTTCAACTTTTGTGACTTGCAAATCAAATTGGAGAGAAATATGAGCCTCCTTAAGGTGAGTTGGTTAATGTACTCCTTTTCCCAAATTTGTGGACAGAACTACAAAATATTTGATGCCCTAGTTTTCCCAGCAATATTGTTAGGTCAAAAATTAAAAATCTACATAACTGAAAATTGATTCCACAGAAAGATGCACCCACCTAGGGTGAGTTAGATGGTCCTCCTTTTTCAGTTGATCCGTGGAGGGAAGTGCTCGAAATAGGAAACCCTAGTTTCCAACTTTCTTCAGTTTCAACTGCAGAAATACTTCTTTTAGGGTAGCTCTAATACCTTGTTATGATTTTAATGGTTATATAAGATATTTAAACATTTAGCATCATTTCATCATAATCATAACAATAGGATCACTGAAGGAAAGATAAGCACAATGAGACAAAAGAACACAAAGATTTTCCTCTGGGAAACCACAAGGGAGCAAACCCAACAACTTCTTTAGTCTAGATTCAGTCACCAAGTGCAATGCCAACCAAGATAAGATAAACCCCAAAGACAAAAGCAACTACTTATTCTCTTTAGCGAACCCCTTCTCTCTCTCTCTCTCTCTCTCTCTCTCTAGTGTACTCTATTGAGTTGAGTGTGTGTGAAAATGAGAGGTGCACCCTCTCTATTTATACTTATCAAGTGAGTGATTTTTTAACCTAATTGGGCCGATTTGTTACTCTTACAGGGCCAAATTTTCTAGGGAGACAAAAAATAACATTTATATAATATTTCTTGTGGGTATTATTAACCCGACTTACAACAGAAGGGCTGCATTGATTCTTACAAAGACTTTTACATGACCAAGTACATCAATAACGTCTCCCGAATGAGGGACAAAAATAATACAATAAAAGTACAATAATATGAGATGATCCAAACCCCAACCTCCAAAATGATCAATGGATGAGATTAGATCCTCCCCTCACTTGAGATCAATGGTTAAGATTCATTTAATTAACTAAAATCAATAATGCCAAAAACTTAGGCATTTTATTAACTTAACCTCAATTAATTCTAAAATGACATTCACTTTAATAATTAAATTATTAAAGTGAATTTCCAAAGTTCTGAGAGGTATTAATGACGATTTCAACAAGTTAGACACAAACACATGTGGAAATACTTGTCTCAGCTACAAAGTTCAACACTCCCTCTTAGCTAGGAAAGTATTATGTACCACTCCAAGTTTTCCTTTGAAGAACACAAAATTCACTTTGACCAAGGGTTTGGTTAGTATGTTTGCAACCTCCTCATATGTGGAAACATGTTATTTCCTAGAGCTTGACCACTCCTTTATGGATCCTATCTCCGATGAAGTGATATCCGATCTCAATATGCTTGGACCTATCGTGGAAATTGAATTATTAGAGAGTTTGATACAACCACAATTATCACAATGAATCACCATGGGCTCCAATTCCTTATCAAATAACCCTACAAGTAGTTCATGAAGCCAAATAACTTCACAACTAGCCATACTTGCTACTTCGTACTCTACATATACTGAACTAAGTGTTATGGATGTTTGCTTCCTACTAAACCATGTAATAACTATTGAGCCCAAGATGAAGCAACAACTTGAGGTGCTCTTCCGATCTATTGCATTATCTACCCAATCTGAGCATAAATAACTCTGTAACCTCACTCCATCAACTCCAAGAAACCTCAATCCATAACACCACCATGAACTAGCCAGGTCATGGTGTTCATAACAAAAAATGTATCTAGCTAGGTGTTGAACAAAAACATCAAGGACCCTATCATTTGTCTGTATAACTTGGGATCCATCCACTCTAAATCTAATGTGACGACCTTATTCAGGTTGGTAGCCATAATTGTAGCCATCGGTCTATAGTCCTCCATCTTGAATCTTCTCAGGATCTCTACTATGTGCTCCCCTTGACCAAAGAATATCTCACTCTATCTTTTCCATACCTCTAACCCTAAGAAGTAATGCATCAATCCAATTTCCTTAATCTTGTGTTAAGTTTCCATATGCTTAGCTAGATATCATTAGTATTCAATTCAATTTCACAACAATAACATATGCAAGATCACTGAAAGAAACACAATCACAAGATAGACACAAATTTATCTTGGGAAACCCTCTAGGGGAAGAAAACCCAAAAAAACTTCCTCTATATAGATGTATCAAAAGTACAAAGATAAAACCCAAAACATGTGCTCCTTTTCCTTGAAGATATATATATTTCTCTCTCCTATGTGATATATACAAGTGAGTGTGTGTGTTTAAATGAGGAACACACCTCCTCTATTTATACTCTATCTTCCACTTAATTTTTTCCCTAACAGGTCAGCCCCAACAAGCTTACTGGGCCAACATCACCTAGGAAGACACAAAACAATATAATATTATATTCTGGAGGGTTCTATTGATCCGACTTACAATAGAGGTTTTACCTCATGACTCTATGATGTCCAAATACAATAATAACATCCCAACGGAGGAATAAAACATCTTCGATAGATTACAACAATAAAATACATTTAAAATATTGTTCGAACTTACAATATTTCAACATCTTGAAATCTGCAGCCAAATATGTCTTGCACCCTACTATAAGCCCCTCTGCACCTATGAGAAACAAATAATATACATACAACACTAGGATGAGTGGATCAGATCTACCAACTATTAAGTACAAGTTAGGATCTACATCACTAATGGTGAAACCCATGCTCTGCAAGTATATATCAACCCTTGAAAACCACACTCTAGGTGCCTATTTGAATTTGTATAAGGATTTCTTAATCCTGCACAGACGAGACTCTCTCCCATGTACCTCGAAGCCTTGAGATTTCTCTATATATACTTCCTCCTCGATGATATTATTGAGGAAGGTTGTCTTCATGCCCATCTGGTGAATGATCCACCTCATGACTGAGGGAGTATATATAATAGCTTGAATGGAAACATATCTTGCAAAAGGAGCAAATGTCTCCTCATGGTCCACTCTCTCACTCTATGAGAACCCTCTCATCACAAACCTTTCCTTGAACTTCTTGATGATACCATCTACAACATGCTTGATATTAAAGAGCCACTTGGAAATCACCACAAACTTTCCTTTCAATATAGGCACATTGTCCCAAACATCATTCTCCATGATGGAGGGCTACTCCTCTACCATGGCATCCCACCAAACTTGTTGGTCGAATGCTTCCTAAAATATGGAAGGCTCGGAATTTATTTTGTCACCCATCAATGCCATATAGTTTAGGAACTTTCCTAGAGGCTTTCTTTTCCTAAATGTGCTCAATGAGTAGTTGGTTTTAAGTTTAAACTATTTACAATGGCCCTCATCACTATAGTTCCACATATAACTCCATGGGTTGAATTTCTACAAATAATGTCAATATCATGCCAAATTCCCTAGTCTAACGCTTTACTTAAGGACCTATATCTATGGGTAGTTGGTTTCGAGTTTGAACCCTAATGGTTCCCTACATTGCTACAATGCCACTTATAACTCGATGGACTTAATTTATACCAAAGATGTGGGCATCTTATTGAACTTATGACTTTAGAGTTGTGGTTAAGAAACCATTTCCATTGATAGTTGTATTCGAGTTTGATCCCTTGTCATTGCCTTGCATTGCTATAGATCGACATACTATGCCATGGGTTTGACTTCTACCAATGATGTGGGTACCTTGTCAAATATCTCAATTTGGTTGTCGAACCCAATCCATGAGAGCTATTTCATTTTTGATCCCATCATGGTGCCCTGCATTGCTAAAGTGATACATAAAACTCTGAGGGAACTTCTACTAATAACATAGGTACCTTGTTGAACATCTTAGTTTGGTGTTTTCATCAAGGACCCATATACACAAATATTTTGCTTTGAGTTCAATCCCCTTATGGTGCTTTGCATTGCTACACCACACATACAATGCCATGGGTTGATTTTCTACTAATGACATGGGTACCTTGTTGGGGAAGAGTAGTGGATAGTGGTCCAAACTTAGGGTTTTGCATGTGGGTCTAAAACCATGCAAGTGTTGGAGTAAAGTGAAAACAACATAAATAGAATACAAGATTATGAATCACAACAAAACGATTACAAAGGTATGCTCATATCATTATGCTCGAGGTTATAACCAATTCAATTACAAATTTTTCCTTAAGCTTTCACAAGTCCTCACACCATCTTGATTAAATACCCTTGTTTTTCCACTCCTATACACACTATTTGTAATCTCATACTTATCCTCTCACTACAATGATATGTCAATTCCACAGACATTTTGTCTGTTTTGTACTCTTCGACATCTAGCATTAAATTGCTTAAATGTTAGTTCTATTCTCTAATCAACTAATCAATGTTGTCCTCCTCACAACCTCAATGTGCTTAATGACCACACTCCTTACAATGTGTACTACTTTATATATAAGGTACACCTTGTCATGTCCCAAATTTTGCATTGGGTCACAATGGCCTAATCACATCTACTATATTCATGAGAGTTTGCCAAATTGATGCTAAGAGTCAAATGATCACCAAGGAGGAAAATTACTAGTTTCCTAGGTTGGGGTGGAAGTTTTGGGATTTTGAATAAGGGGGACAATGAATGATGTTTAAATATTAGAATGGCATAAATATTTAATAAAAGGAGCTAAATAAATAAATACAAGAGAAAATTGAAGTGGCAATGGAGCATGGAGACACATGGAGACTATAGGGCCCACACAAGCTAGAAATTTGGTACCAAATGGAAACCTCCTCTTGCAATTTCGAATACATGGGAAGCCTAAAGGTTCATGGATGAGTTATGAGGTTAATACATTTGGCCATATGCATCATAGGTCAAATTTTTGAAGAATTGTAACTTACATGGGAAATGAAGAGCCATTTTGGAGCTAGTGAGACACTTGGACTATATTCCCTAGCTATATGACAACAATGATGAAGATGCAATGACACCTATGACACAAATTAGATATGAAGGAAGACATTTGACATATCTGACATGTCAGGTTGAAATAGATTATCCAAGAGATCTCTCTTGTGATTTGGGGAAGCTCAATGGGTTCCCACTCAAATTGGGGGAAGATGGAAGGCTAGAAAAGGGAGGACACATGGCAAACATTGAGCCCACACCCAAATTCGAATTGGCTTGAGAGTGTGGATGGATTGGGAACCTTAGAAGGTTAAGGATGTTTATAAAATACATGAATCAACCAAGATAATGGCTTTTGATCATTTGTGAATTGTGAGAGCTAGTGGATGACTAGTTTTCTTGCCTTAGCCAATTTCAAGGGTGAAAGATTCTCATCCAAGTTGGTGTTTGGAGAGGCCACTCAAGTCTTTCATGGAGCTTTAATGGAGTCTTATTTGCGTGTGTAAGCTACTGGAAATCATGTGGATTCTTCTATTACAACACTCTCTCTCAACTATTTCTAGTCTTCTCACCACATTCATGCCAATGGAGGGATTGCGCTTTGGGTGAGATATTGATCTCTTTGGGGAAGATTATAATGCCCATTTTCTTATGTTTTGATGTACATGCTATGTATTTCACGTTTAGAGACTCTCAGGTCGAAATACCCCAAAGAATTCATGTAAACATGTTGAACAATGAAAAAATAATGTCATTTCCCCACTATCTTGTTGTGAACCGATGTAATGCTGATGATTTTGAATTGGGAGAGCCTTTCATTGTCCATTTATGATTGCAATTAGTTCAATATGCTCTGTTCTTCATTCCTAGAAAGTTTCAAGTCGAAATTTCCAAGATTTGTATGTCAAAATGACTTATAATGAGCAAACAATGACCATTTCCACTCTATTTTGATATATGCCATGGTAATGCTTATTATTTTGAATGGAGGAATGCATCTCTGATAAATGTATGATGAATGGAATTTCATTAATGTGTAGTTCAAGTCCCATGTTTAGTACTTAATCATTGGAAGCCATTTTACTCATTTTTATTGCATTGGGAGAAGATTTGGGGCATTTTCCCCAAGGGTTGAAATTGTAATTTGGGAGCTGTTTTGGAAAGAGTCATAAAAGCATGTATAAACTGAAGCATGATGTATATGAGACTTTGAAAATGTCCCTTACACATCCCCTACCTCTGTTCTGAAATTCGAGTGACTTTGGAACAATTTGAGAAGCTATTTCCGATAATTACCCAGGGGGAATTGGAGCCCCAATTTACTAGTAGAGACTCCTACTTTGAACAAAATATTAAACAAGTTTGCAGAAGTAATTGGGGGGTCATAAAACATCCCTGAACATCATATTTAAGTTATAATATCAGTCATGTACCTTTTGAGAAAATTTGGGAGCATTTGGGCGAATTTGGAGGTCTAGACATCAAAACTAGTCAAGGCCAAAATTGGGAAAAAGTGAAAAAATTGGTCATGTAATAAAATTTCAAAAAGGGACATTGCACACCTTCCTTCTTCCAAAGCTTTCTCCTCGAGGACAATTTCTCTCTTTTGATTTTGACTTGGTTCTAATCAAGCTTTTGTGTCTCATTCTTCATCTTGTGGCCAATCCCATTTCCTTTCTATTTCATCAACTTATACTTTCCTTCTCTTTATGCTCGACAATCCAATGAACTCCATTGCTCCAATTTCTCTTCCTTCATTCTTGGTTTGACATCATCGCAGAATGCGACTTTCTATGTATGACTTTTCAAATTCTTCCATGTGTGTTAGCTTTGTCTTCCCATGCACTTACTCTCTGTTTGCACTCCCAAATTTATGTCTCCTTACACGCTCACTTCGCTTATCCTCTTCTACACAAATCCAATTACACTATTCACCATGATACTTTGAATCAATAACTTAATGTCTCAATCACTAACATGCGATTGGTTTTGAGTTTAACAAGCATAGAACCATCTTAAACCTGGACTATTAAGCACCGAGAGGGATCCAATTTCTTGAGGTGTAAATTTTTTTTTTGATATGTAAATAATTATTAGATGAAGATTAAATAATGTAAATAATTGGATGCCCCTCAGTGCTTAATAGATCCGGGTTTAAGATGGATCTATGCTTGTTTTTAATTTTTTAAATTAGTTTTTATTTTTTATAAGTTGAGCGGACATGAAGTTTTGTATTAACTTTTTATTTTTGGGAACGTTATGTTATGCAACATAACATGACAAAATCTCCCCCATACTGAGTTGTAGAGCACCTCGCTACTCTGGGTGCAATAGACGAGCCTAATGATTAACAACACACACACACACACATACGAACCTAAGTGGGCCTAACGGTTAAGAATATGTGTTTCCTCTTAAAAGGTCATAGGTTCGAATCCGGAGGGGGGTAGAGTATGTACACCTCTATAGACTTTAGTAGTTAAAACTGTGCGTAAAGGGGGGTCCCTTGTCCAAAAAACAAGAGGGTCTCATACAAAAAATCATTGTCTTGTCCCACAAACAAGGGGTCTCATACACCAAATTGGTGTGTGTGTGTGTGCGTGTGTGTTTAACAGGGGGATCGACAATTAAGGGGCTTGGAGCCTACACCACCAGGGAACGAGTCACACTGCCACCACTATAATCCCCTGGCTTTCAACATGCACCCACAGAACACTGAAAGCGGTTAAACTGAGTTTCAAACCTGGGTGGGGCCCCTATGTCGAAAAGTCAACGACCTCCAGTATGGGACGTCCAACGTTTGGTCTAGCTCGATGGGCTAAATTGGTGATAGTAGTTAAATTGTTATGTAGAGGGGGGTCCCTTGTCCCATAAACAAGGGGTCTCATACACCAAATTGGTGTGTGTGTGTGTGTGTGTTTAACAGGGGGATCGATAACTGAGGGGCTTGGAGCCTACGCTACCAAGGAACGAGTCACACTGCCACCACTATAACCCCTGGCTTTCAGCATGCGCCCACAGAACACTGAAAGCAGTTAAACCGAGTTTTGAACCTGGGTGGGGCCCCTATGTCGGAAAGTCAACGACCTTCGGTATAGGACGTCCAACGTTTGGTCTAGCCCGATGGGCTAAATTGGTGTTAGTAGTTAAATCGTTATGTAGAGGGGGGTCCCTTGTCCCACAAACAATAGGGTCTCCTTGCATGCTCACTTCACTTATCCTCTTCTATACAAATACAATTACACTATTCACCATGATACTTTGAAACAATAACTTAATGTCTCAATCACTAACATGCGATTGGTTTTGAGTTTAACAAGCATAGAACCATCTTAAACCTGGACTATTAAGCACCGAGAGGGATCCAATTTCTTGAGGTGTAAATTTGTTCTTGATATGTAAATAATTATAATATGAAGATTAAATAATGTAAATAATTGGATGCCCCTCAGTGCTTAATAGATCTGGGTTTAAGATGGTTCTATGCCTGTTTTTAATTTTTTAAATTAGTTTTTATTTTTGATAAGTTGAGCGGACATGAAGTTTTGTATTACTTTTTATTTTTGGGAACGTTATGTTATGCAACATAACATGACAAAATATCCCCCATACTGAGTTGTAGAGCACCTCGCTACTCTCGATGCAATAGACGAGCCTAATGATTAACAACACACACACACACTCACGAACCTAAGTGGGCCCAACGGTTGAGAATATGTGTTTCCTCTTAAAAGGTCATAGGTTCAGATCCGGAGGGGGGTAGAGTATGTACACCTCTATAGACTTTAGTAGTTAAAACTGTGCGTAAAGGGGGGTCCCTTGTCCAAAAACAAGAGGGTCTCATACAAAAAATCAATGTCTTGTCCCACAAACAAGGGGTCTCATACACCAAATTGGTGTGTGTGTGTGTGTGTGTGTGTTTTTAACAGGGGGATCGACAACTGAGGGGCTTGGAGCCTACGCCACCAGGGAACGAGTCACACTGCCACCACTATAACCCCTAGCTTTCAGCACGCGCCCACAAAACACTGAAAGTGGTTAAACCGAGCTTCGAACCTGGGTGGGGCCCCTATGTCGGGAAGTCAATGACCTCCGGTACGAGACGTCCAACGTTTGGTCTAGCCAAATGGGCTAAATTGGTGTTAGTAGTTAAATTGTTACGTAGAGGGGGGTCCCTTGTCCCACAAACAAGAGGGTCTCATACACCAAATTGATGTTAGTAGTTAAATCGTTGTGTAAAGGAGGGTCCCTTCTCCCAAGCTGACCCACCCAAAAGAGCCACATCCAACTGATTCCATGCCTAAAACTAAAAGCTTGTAAACTTAGAAAATTGAAACCAAAACCTCGTGACAAAGGGCCAACAACTTCGCAGCAAAGGGCTTCGACCAATTACGCTATACTTCCAAGCTCAAAAATATATAGATCTTCTTGCTGAAGGACCATGCCCATGGTAGTTGTTGTACTTGCACACTCCAACGCAATTATTTGTTAAATACGTAAATTCTCATCGGTTTATTGACATCATTACCTCAACATCTTCCAATCAAACGAAGCCACCTCACACCTACACGACATGGATCGCAGACGGCAGGGCAGACTAGTTATTTAAAATCTCAGTATATAGACGCACCATAATATACGGCGTATGTATGACTATATGTAAGGCATTTCAACGGGGATCGCAGTGACGAATCACCCTCAAGCTCTGGGTTGGGTTCAGGAATTTCTGATTCTTCGGCTTCTTTGAGATCCAGAACAGGTAAGTTTTTCAAACGGGTGTAGTTTTACAGATAGAACCTTACATTTGGCTCGATTAAGTATGGTCTTCTAGCGGTTTACTGTCCATTCTAGTGATATTTATATGATTGGATCATACGATGTGGTAGATTTATTTTAATCGCGTCACAAAATTGGGTGAAAAATTATTTTCTTTCTGAGGAATAAGAGTTTCGCTGTTTGCCAATACGCGTCTATCTTGCTTTTCTCTGTGATTTGCAGACGTTTCAATGGATGATCAATTGTTGAATTTGATGGGGATTCGAGATTAGAGTTGAATGCTTACTGGTTTTAGGGTCCATTTTCTAGGTTAAGGTTAACTGATATTTTTGCCTCAGCATTTTGCATTTCAGCTTCTGTCATTTAACATTTGTTCCTGCGTTTTTGCTTTTTTGATTTTGTGAACGAAATTTACTGTTACCTCCTTTGCCTATCTACAACTGGTGCCTGCAAATGCCTTAGATGAGGTTTTCTTTACTTTCGAAAATTTTGTAATTGTTATGTCCAGGACATATTTTTGTTCGAGGAAGTCAATTCCAACTTCCTCCGTATGTTGAGTGAATTACTGGTTGGATAGGGCATGTCTTCCATATGTGGAGTCAATGACCCTAACCTTGAATTTTGTAAACGAAATTTACTGTTACCTCCTTGCCTAGCTACAACTGGTGCCTGCAAATGCCTTAGATGAGGTTTTCTTTACTTTCGAAAATTTTGTAATTGTTATGCCCAGGACATATTTTTGGTCGAGGAAGTCAATTCCAACTTCCTCCGTATGTTTAGTGAATTACTGGCTGGATAGGGCATGTCTTCCATATGTGGAGTCAATGACCCTAACCTTGCAAATTCATAAGCGGCTGGTGCAGATCTTCCAAGCCATTGTGAGAACTTGCAGATCTTCGAAGCCATGGTGAGAATGTGGCTGTTTAATATGTATAGGGTTGCACAAGCAAAAAGCGAAAAACCATGCTTCTGAGTTTTGGTATTTCTAATTACTATGGATTATTTAAATTGTAATAGAGTTCATTTTTCACTTCAAACTAAATTTATTTGAGCTTTAATTCATACCTAATAATCATGCAGTTCCATTTGAGTCTCGG
The DNA here is from genome assembly GCA_001517045.1 of Pseudotsuga menziesii. Lineage (NCBI taxonomy): Eukaryota > Viridiplantae > Streptophyta > Pinopsida > Pinales > Pinaceae > Pseudotsuga > Pseudotsuga menziesii. The sequence continues at coordinate 204,003 of LPNX010686861.1, forward strand.
GCTTTGCCAGTTAAAAATCTCTTTCCCAAAAGGTCCAACTTTCTGGGTTTTAGTACTGCTTTGCTTTGCCATTTATTATAGTCAATCATACTGTAATAAAGTCCATTTTCTATTGCTTGATAAATTTATATGTATTTTTTTAACTATCTTTCTCACATTTGTCAAGACAATACAATCTATTTGAGATATAGGGCTTGTTGGAAAAAAACCTAGGTTTATTAGTCTGTTAAATTAGGGTTTTTTTGGAAGTAGATAAGGGTGTACTTTAAAACATTAGGTAAATGAGAAACTGCTCCAAAGATATGCCGAACTGAAAATTGAACATGGATATGAAACTCAGTAACTTTAAATCTTTTTGGTCTTTCTTTCGGCATTCTTGTTCGCTGTATATGATTTTTATAAGCATTTTTTCCAACTCCCCTTCATTTTTGTTATCGGGATTTCTCATTTGATTGCATTTTTATTTTACACTTGTCATAAGATGAGTGGAAACTGGAAAGTGGTTTTAATTTTTTTCCTTATTGTCTTGGAAAAATATAAGTGTGTTCTTCTGATTTTGTGTCTCTTCTTGTTTTCATATGCAGTGATTCTCTTCCAGATTGAACAGAAGGGATATATAACGAGTTGTATATGTCAGATTCTTGAATACTAAAATTACAGAGATGGGACCCAGTTTTTTCAGCGCAGGGCCTTTTCTAGTCCTGTGTTTCTTGGTACTGAACGTGCAGTTTGTGTTGGGCATCAGGTTTGTTATTGACAGGGAGGAATGCTTCTCTCATACCGTGCCATATGACGGTGATACTATGCGTACATCTTTTGTTGTAATCAAAGCAGACTCTTCATGGCACTATGGTGATTATGGAGTGGACTTCGTGGTTAGTTTTTATGTTTACTTTTCATTCATGTTTCTATCTAGTTCAGCAATATAGGTTTATTGGATAACAATAGACAAGTTTCATATGACTTATTAAGTTATTAACCAATGATTCTGTAATAACTAATTATCTAATCTATCCACCCAAAATATGTAATTGAAGTCCGATCAAGAAGTTCTGTCTTTCTAGTTTCTTTAGCAGTAAAGGTTAATCAGGCTTGCAATTGTTTGAGTGGCCCATGTGTTCTATGTCCTGTCGGTCAGCATTCTTACGATTTACAAGAAATCCTAAGCAGCTATGCCTCATGCCATGCTTGTGAAAATGTTTCTAAATTGTTGTTCGGAATATTGGGGATTCTCCTGCAGTGCTGTGAATTATGTTAGAATTGCTGTGCCATTTAGATCTTCAAGCAATGAGTCCAAAATTATTATTACAGTGAAAGAGGAATGACAATACACTGAACAAAACAAATCTCACAGGAAACAGATGAGTATAGCTCGGATAATTACAGTATCATGTTCATTGATTAATCCGGTGTTACGATAGTGTTACATAGGAAAAGAATTCGAATCATTAGGGATGAATTCGAATCTCTCAACTGGATGTGACTGTATCTGACTGTATCTGACTGACTAGCTAACTAAAGATGTCTCAATCACTATTAGAGTCCAAGTGGTTAACTCTAGATGTCTAGACTCGAATCAAGTCACACAATCAGTAATAATCAGTTAACTTAGTCTAACTAAAGTGGTAGGTGAGGAAAAGCGCCTTATTCACATGTAGTCATGTCTAACTGGTGCTAACTGAGCTCATTGTGATCTAATTGAAAGTAACTGGAAAATAACTAAGCTTAACTAGTTCCAACTCCAACTGACTGAAGGAGGTTGGTGTCGGGGCTCCTAGTGGCTCCTAAAATGTAGGGAATGGCCTAGGAGGCGCCTAAACTGATGCATGCAAGTGCAACTAGTGGCAGTTGGTCTCTATCGGTGTTCTCCACACTCTAGTAACTGGTACATGTGCCGCCATTAGGCCAAGTGGACCCAATGGTACTAGTGGACCCAGATAATTAAATAAAACATTTAAGTTAGGCTAAAATAATCTAATAGACAGTTTGGTCAAGGGAGGATTATAAATCCTAACACCCCCCTGAATCCTAACTTGAACAACTGTGGGCCTTGGCAACAAGGCCGTAAGTCACCCATATACAATCTAAAAGATAAAAAAATGTTGCTTAATAAACCGAGGTAATAGGGGAAAACCTCATGGGGACCCCCCCCCTCAAAATAAGCAGAAAACAAAAAAATACAAGATATCTTTAGAAGAAAGAAGCTTCCTCCTTAGAAAAATAACTTGTCAAAGCACTGTTGCAAATTTGCAGCTCTATGTAGCAGCATGGTCCTTCTGTGCAGCGACATCCTGAAGCTGTGCATGTGAATCTCTCAATGTCTCTCTGAACTGATGAATATGTGTGTTTCTTCTAGATGGTAAAGGTCTAGATGGTAAAGGTAGAGAATGATCAAGTTTCTTCTTTTGTGGGCCAAGTAGCTGATCATTCACTATCATCAAGTAGCACCAACCTGGAATTTGGTGCACCACTCAGTAGGGAGCGAATCTGTGAGAGAGAGTGCAACATGCTCATTCTGATATTGGGACCTAGTTCTCTTTTTGTCTTCTAGATTTCCAACACTATTTTCGGATGCATCAATAAGCTTTTGAGCCCGTCTAGGTTTAGGCTTTTGAGCTGGAAGGGATATTGGATTTGGATCTAGAATCTCATGAGATTCAGTCTCAATAACAGGATCATGCTGGTCTTGATCCTCTTCATTTGAATCTGAAACATGTAACAAATCATCATCATAAAAAATGGGAGGAAGAGTTTTTATACCTTCTTGTGCTCTGGATGGTGGTGCATCATACAACTGATCTTCTTCAAACTGAACACTTCTCTCAATGAAGCATTTCCTAGTTGCAACCTCCATCAACTTGTATGCTTTTCCATCTTCTACATATCCCAACAGAAAGCATTCACTACTTTGGGCTTGGAAGGCATTCCTCTTGTCAAGTGGTATTCTGGCCCAAGCTTTGGAACCAAAAACTCTCAGATGAGAGACATTGGGCTTATACCCATGCAGTGCTTCGAATGGAGTGGCTCCAACCACTGATTTATGAGGCACTCTGTTCTGGAAATATGAAGCACAATTTACAGTTTCTGCCCAAAAGAGAAGGAAGAAGATTCTTACCATGGAGAAGGCATGTTGCCATCTCCTTCAATGATCTGTTCTTCCTCTCAACTACACCATTTTACTGTGGTGTGTATGGAACTGAGTGTTCCATTCGAATCCCCTCTGATTCATAGAAATACTGAAACTCTCTTTTGATGTACTCTCCTTCTTTATTAGATCTTATGGACATGATTTTCTTATTGAAACTATTCTTAACCATAGCTTTAAAAAATTTAAAAATCTTAAAAACTTTTGATTTCTATTTCATAAAGTAGATCCAACAGTACCTAGAACAATCATCAATAAAGGTGAGGAAATACCTGCAACCATTAATGGAGTTTGTGGGCATAGGTCCAACCACATCACTATGTATCAAATCAAGTATAGAGGCAACTCTATGTGCCTTTCCAACTTCATACCTCTTCTCTAGATGCTTACATACCAAGCAACCATAACATACCCCATCGGAGGTTTGGATGAGAGGTAAACCTTCAACCATTTTATCATTGTGGAGTTGCTGGAGATATTTGAAATTGAGATGACCATATCTCTCATGCGAAATCTTGCTGGTGTTGTTAGCATGAGACAATAAAGTTGTAGGAGGTGAGACGGGTAAAAAATGTGAGAACTCATAAGCTTTAGTAGAATGATTTGCAATACCTTTCGCTATGAGCTGTTTAGTAGCTTTTTTTGTGATCTCGATTCTCAACTGTATCTGAATCAAATGTAACTCTCTTGGGAGAGCCTGTATGAGTCATGTGATAAACAAACAACAAGTTAGCTGCAAGGGAGGGCACATAAAGAACATTCTTGAACTCACCATGCTTCGCTCTGACTGAGCCCCTTCCTTTTGCTGGTATTTGGGAATCATCTTCCATGTGATTGTTAGGCCCTTTTGAAATTGTGAGGATGGAGAAGGATTCTTTGGAGCCAACCATTTGATTGGATGCTCTAGAATCAATTATATATGTTGTTTATTGAACAAGGCTAGCCTTCAAGGCATGGCACCTTTCATCATCTTTTGGCTGTGGTTCATCATCGGGCTTCTTTGCTCTTTGAGGGAGAGCAATGTTATTCTGCTTGAGGAGAGCAGTCAGCTGGTCAACTTGCTTCCTCATACAAGAGTCTTCAAGGTGAAAACCCCTCATACAGTAGGGACACATCATCTTTTTGAACTTCTTCTTTTTCTTAGAGCCGGAGGCTTCTTCAGGAGTCTTTTGATTCTCTTTAGGCTTTGAATCAGTTGTTTTATACTCCTTCCCCTTGGACTTTCCTTTAGCTTGCGCTTTGTTAAAGTCTGTCACTAGGAGAGCTTGATCTTTGGAAGTCTTGATGACTCCCATTTGGATCAACTTCTCTTGCTTTTGTATTAAGGACTCTGAAAAGGAATCAAGTGAGGGCATCTTCCAATTAGGAATGTAAGTCCTCTCAGAATGGAAGATTGAGACAAATACAAAATACTCAGGACCTAGTTTGTTGAGTATGGAGAGCACATGTTGCTCACCCTTTCTTTTTATTCTGCATCGTCTGCATTGGAGTGCAAGAAACTTGAATTTATTAAAGAATTGTTGCACCGTCTCAAAACCGTTGGGATGTAAGGCTACCAACTCGTTCTCTAGAATGTGTCCTTGAAGCTCATCTTGCTTGCCAAACAATTCTTCAAGCTTCTCCTAGGCTTTTCTAGGAGTCCTCAAACCTTCAAGGTGGAAGAGGAGATCTCTGGATATATGAGTACATAGATAACTGAAAGCTTCATCTAAGCAGTTTAGAAACTTGTTTCTTTCAACTGGGTGATGGGGCTCGACCTCCCTACCAAGTATTATCCTGAGTTAGCCATGCTTGCGCAAAGCTGGCTGCATATCAATCCTCCAATCAATATAATTGAAGGGTGTTAGGATCCGAGGTGTAGGAGATTGAGAATCCATAATTCATCGGCTGGAAAAGACAATATCTTCACACAAGCTACGTAGCACCTGTAGAATTTCACTGCAAAACATTAAAACGTTTGAATTATGTTAGGGTCATGCCTTCCCTCTCGACATGAACACTTTCTTTGGGTCTGTCACGCCCGCACCGCCACTCTGAATAAATTTAGAGGAAGCAAGGCACTCTTTGCTGGACTTTTGTGGAAACCCAGCTGCTTCTGGTGTTCAATGGAGAGTAGACAAACATGAAGCTTGCTTGAAATGGCTCTGATACCATGTTAGAATTGCTGTGCCATTTAGATCTTCAAGCAATGAGTCCAAAATTATTATTAGAGTGAAAGAGGAATGACAATACACACTGAACAAAACAAATCTCACAGGAAATAGATTGGTATAGCTCAGATAATTACAGTATCATGTTCATTAATTAATCCGGTGTTACAATAGTGTTACATAGGAAAATAATTCGAATCATTAGGGATGAATTCGAATCTCCCAACTGGATGTGATTGTATCTGACTGACGAGCTAACTAAAGATGTCTCAGTCACTATTGGAGTCTAAGTGGTTAACTCTAGATGTCTAATCAAGTCACACAATCAGTAATAATCAGTTAACTTAGTCTAACTGAAGTAGTAGGTGAGGAAAAGCGCCTTATCCACATGCAGTCATGTCTAACTCGCGCTAACTGAGCTGATTGTGATCTAACTTGAAGTAACTGGAAAATAACTAAGTTTAACTAGTTCCAACTCCAACTGACTGAAGGAGGTTGGTGCCAGGACTCCCAGTGGCTCCTAAAATGTAGGGAATGGCCTAGGAGGTGCCTAAACTAATGCATGCAAGTGCAGTCAGTGGCAGTTAGCCTCAATCGGTGTTCTCCACACTCTAATAGCTGGTACATGTGGCCCCATTAGGCCAAGTGGACCCAAGGGTACTTGTGGATCCAAATAATTAAATAAAACTCCTAAGTTAGGCTAAAATAACTAATAGACAGTTTGGTCAAGGGAGGATTATAAATCCTAACAAATTATTCTATTGAGTAGTGTTGCTATATTCTAGTTCGTTCCCTTAGTGTAGCTACATTTCAAAACATTTGAACAATATTGTTAATTGGAATATATAATCTGCAGCAAAGTAGTGGAATTAAAATCTCTCTTTCCAATGCTATTGCATTTCATGAGGTGCTTGACATATTGAATGATAACAGGTAAAAGGTCCTGGTGGTGAGCAAATTCATGATGAACGTGACAAGTCTGACGCCAAAAATGAGCTTATTGCTTACAGGCGGGGAGTCTATCAGTTTTGCTTTTATAACAAGTCACCATACCATGAAACTATTGATTTTGATGTACATGTTGGCCACATTCCTTACTATGAACAGCATGCAAAAGATGGTAAGCTGTTAAGAGGCATTTATATTTTACTGGTACCTCTTTTATAGTTATAAATTTTTAGCAAAACCAATAATTGTGATGTAATGACATAAATTGCATTCTTTCCTACCTGATAAGCTCAAAAGTTTTAGCTTTTTAACGAGGGTGCAATTATCCATGGAATTTGTTTAGATCATTTTGATCCTTTGATGCAACAAATCTCAAAGCTAGAAGAGGCGCTGTATACGGTGCAGTTTGAACAACACTGGCTTGAAGCTCAAACTGAACGTCAGGCAATCAGTATGTTTTTATAAACTTTGTATATTTTAAACCTGACTTTTTGACAGAGTTTGTTTTGTGCCTCAGCATTTTTCCCATCCAGGTTTACTTTGATCACATATGGGTAAATCTTGCATAATTTGCTGTCATAGTTGAATAGATTGAGTACTCATAAGTTTGCACCTCATGTTGCAGTAAATGCGGCCATGAGCAGGAGGGTTATTCACAAAGCATTTTTTGAATCCATAGCTCTTGTGGGTGTCAGTTTTCTTCAAGTATATCTTCTTCGGCGCTTGTTTGAACGGAAACTTGGCAACTCAAGAGTGTAGCCTTAATTTGCAACTTGGTTGAGACCATGCACAAGAATTTTGGTTACAGAAGTTCAGTTTTTAAAGTCCTATGAAAGGATGAATGCTCTAATGATGCAGAGCAAAGTATCGTCCATTTTTCTTGTTCATGTAAACCTTTGAGTTTCATTTCAATTGGGAATTCTTGGATACTAACAATTGTACTGAATTAATTTTGATATTTATATAATGCTCATACTTTAACCATTCAGGTTTTATCTTTTGGCTTGAAGAACTTTATTTCTTGTTAAATTATTGTCAGGGAAGGATGCATTATATTTCCCGAGTCTCCATGGAGGCCTGAGGGTTATTGTGTTGACACAGAAATAAGTTGGTCTTATAAGATGCCACGGAGAATATTTAAGATAACAAATTTTTAAATATTGTAGCTATCTGAGACAAGTTTGTTATTTATTTTGGGGTATATTTTAAATTTTTATATGAGTTTTGTTGTATTGCTGGGTTCTTGCGAACCATTTTTTAAGTGGTTGTGGCGGTGATTAGTTGATCAATCTCTGTTCAAGTATTTGGGTATGAATCTGAGAAATAATTAGTCATTCATGAGTTGTGTGACATTGTTCATATTGGAATTGCCAATCACTTTGTATCTGACAATTTCTCATTATTAAATGCAGGAAGCATATTTAACTGTTGAGACTGAATTTTTTATTACAAGAATGGGGTGGAAGTTGTGAAGCAGCTGTTTTGATTTTGATTTTGAGCTGATGATGCTTGGGTCATAAACATAACTCTGTCCTTGGGTATCCATGTGTTACTGACTTTGCTCATAGTTGTGAGTTGAACTATATAATCTAGATAAATAGAACTTTATGCCTAACCTTGCCTAACCTCATCGGAGAGATTTGTCGATAAAATTGTGAGCACTTCTCATTTAAGGTGTGATGGTTACATATTTCCATTAAATCATTGAAAGTAAAACAAAAAATGTTCAGCATGTTAAATTCATGAAATAAATATGGGTGCCATCGAGATTTGAGATTGGTTCTTGAATGATACATACTATCATGAGTACTTTCTCATTTAGACATCTGATGGTTCCATCCATTAGATTATTTAAGTAAAACAAATGTTCAGCATGTTTAATCTATGAAACAAACATGGATGCCATCTAGAATTGAGATTGGTTCTGTGAAGATGCATAAAAAATATGAGTAGATTGTTTTATGCTTATCTTGGTTTCTTTGCTTTTATAATTCAATTTAGTTATTGGCATGTGCATCTAAGGCATATGCATCTAAGGCGTATGCTGGCTTGAACATCTTTTCAAATCACTGAAATAATTTCAGTCATTGAATTTTATGCAAATATTCAGAATATATGATATTTCGATTTCCTGTTTGTAAATACTTTTAAAAATATTACGTTTTTAATGCAAATGCTTTTATTTAAATATTAATAGTTATTTTAAAAATATTAAAATACGATATACATTGTCAAAGAATAATTATTGTGAGATCCATTTAAACAACCAACTCCTAGATAGGATTTAGAAATCATACAGTGCACATTATGGAATATGCTACCTTAAACATCTCTTCTGAAATAATTTGAAATCACGTTATTAACATGCGTAGGTAAAGCCATACTAACATTCTTAATGGAGGTAAAGTCTTGTAACATTGGGAATGTTGTAAATCCTCTGGACTAATTGATGGTTAGTATAATAACTCTATTACTTAAACATTGAATTGATGATAACAATTTTGATGTTTGCCCATTTATGTATGTGTCGACAAACAATCCCAGTCATTGAATGATAAGTAGCTTGGACAACGGTGTACAAGAAATTGATGGGATGCAGTCATCATATCTACTAACTCTAGCCTTAAACTCTAGCTAGCACCAAGCCACCATCTGTTGTTGATGGAATGGGGTCATTACATTCGCCACGTTGCTGCTAGCTCTCGCCTAAACTCTAGCTAGCACCAAGCCACCATTTGTTGTTGATGGAATGGGGTCATTACATTCGCCACCTTGCTACTAGCTCTCGCCTAAACTCCAGCTAGCACCAAGCCACCACTTGCTACGATTTGAAACTGAAAGAGCTACCACTTGTTAATGTTATTCCCCAAGATGCAAATTGAAACTGAGAGAACCACCACCTGTTGTTCATATTATCCCTGAAGGTGAAATTTGAAATCGAGAGATCCACCATGTGTTGTTCAAAAAACCCTTGTTGCGATTTGAAACAGAGTAGCTCTTAGAACTGTGATTTGATACACTCTTACGATGAGCATTATAGATTGGAGGTTGCAGAGGGCTAGGCAACCGAGTAGGGTGGATTGGAGGTTGTTGGGGTTACAAGCTGCGATTCGAAAACCCCAGGGTTGTGAGCTGTGAAATATTGATAATTAAACATGGTCAAAACTAAAAATATTTAGATGCATTTTTCTAACTATTTAAAAGATTTGGAAATGAAATTAGAAATAAGATAAACCATGTGAAAGTTTTCTACTCAAATATGTGCACAAATTTCTAGTTCTCTATTATATTAATATGTACACAAATACTTTTTTTCTTAGATAAACACCTGTACAAACTTAGTGCCAAATAAAGTTTTATGTTGAAAGTTGGAGCATTTGCCATGCTAGGGTTGAAAGTTGTGATTCCATCACCAAGAACTGAGTTGGAGTTGCGATTCCAAGTATGTAGTAAAATGCAGTCTCTTGCATAGCCACCTCAAAAATCTTCAAATTACATGCAAGTTCGTAAATAATTTGATATTGATTTGCATGACATGAGTAAAAATGAACAGTGACATGCTATATATAACTGATTGTTATTGGTTTGTTAGATATATGAAAGTGCTTTAAATAATTAACCAAGTCTTCACTTTAGTAATAAATTGGGTCAATGTCTAGAATTTAGCTATTTTTGATTTGTATATATATATATACATACAATTAAAACTTACCCCATAGTTGTATCAATCGTTTGAATTAACTAAAGATTGAATGGAAATAGTGGACTAAAGATTATAGTGATATTTGGGTGTAGTTAATTGCTAGGTCATGGATTCAATTGTTGACAACTAACATATTGAAGGATAGAAATCAAGATTGAAGCCCTCTCTATCTCTTTTATGTATTTTTCTTGTCATCTGTCACATGACAATAGTTTTGTTTGATTTTCTAGCGGGATATATATGCTTTTTATGAGAACTCTTCATACTTGTTAGCTACATGTTTGCAGATTTCCAGGGTTTTTTACCTGTAGAGGATATAGACCTCAAATTTTGAACAATGCTTACTTTTCTAAATGAAAAATAATTTTTGATGATTTCTGTACATTGGATTTTTAATACCAATAAAATTTGAGATTTTTCTTCCTATGGAGAAAAAACTGATGATAACTAATTTATTAATAACATTAGATTGAAGTTAGTGGACTTTTACATCCTATATGGATATCAAGAAGTTGCCTCTAATAGAATAATAATCATTGATTCCAACTAAACTTTACAAGCATGTTGGCAAAAGCAGCCAAATTGTACATAACACATATTAATTTATCAATCACCATAAATAACTTTAATCATAAATTGTTCTTAGTTTATTAGGCAATATGCGGGTGCTTTAAATAACTAACCTAAAGTCCCCACTAAAATCACAAATTGGTTAGCTTGCTAATTGACAACATATGCATGCCACCCTCAAATTAATGAAATGAAATGCCAACTCATCTTTTCATGCTAAGAAGGGCGGGGTTAAACCTTTATGGGTAGTTAATTCAATTGTTACGATGTTAATATAAATTATTCTAATTAGATGGTTAAGATATTGACACAAGTTTAATCATGGGTAGAGTTTATGCCCTCTTATATGCGGTTTAATGTTATAATTTGTCACATTTAGCAATATGATTTTTTACCTGTATATTGTTTTTTATATGGTAGACACAATTTTAAACAAATATTAAATTTTTATTGTAGATAATTCAATAGAAACATATTATTAGATCATGCATATTGGAAATTTGTTATATGTTGGATATTGCTCGCCCATTCTCTATGTCACTGCATGAAGTGGTTTTCTCATTTTGCCTACACCAACAAGTTAACTAGACATTCAGTTCAATGTGAATTTGAAGTTGTACCTATTGCATGGGCAACAACTTAATGGTAAGATTTTTTCACTCATTATTAAATTAACATAGTAACAGTTGCTTGGATACAATGAAGGGATATATGGTTTTTATGATCATTTTTTTTAATTAATACTGGTTTCCCCCTAGTGAAGGGTTTGCTACCCACATATTCTCATATCGTCTTACTATATGTAACTACAATTGATAAACGTATAATGAAATTCCTTCCCACAAGTGGGATGTTGACGAGATAAAGCTACTCACAAGCGATCCAATAAAGCTACTCACGAGAAGGATATTGAGTATTCACTATCGTCACTTTTTGGAAGATGGCCACATGAGTGAAACTATTGATATGATTTGACTAGCACATTTGCAATAGTGGCAAATAGAGAACATTGATAGATATCACTATTGTTCTCTAACTCAAATATATATGCCCCTACATGTGTTACATACAAGTAAAAATATTTAAACTAGGTATAATTAGTATGTATATCTACATGCCTCTTAAAATTAGATTGAGATGGATGTTGCATATCTTCCTATCTTTAAATGTATTGATGTTTGCAATAATATTGTGAATCAATGTTGTAATAGAATAATATAGTTCATATCAATACATATACCTAAACCAATATGGGTTAAAATAATGGACTTTATGTGTGTTGGCAAGGGGTTGGGGGTAAGTGAGTTGCGTAACATCTAGGATGCTGCACATACACACGTGGCACAACGCAAGGCAAAGATAGCGTGATAGGCGGAAAATAGTCCACTTTTTGATATTTCATGTCACCTTTTGTACTTAGTGACCCTTTCTTCGGTTTATTGTTCCTTAGTGGTTAAGTTAGTTATAAGTGGACTTTGAATGAAAAGGCACAAGCCTATAAATAGAACATTTATGCATGTAAGAAAGGACATGGTTGGAGGAGAGTGAATACTAGACAGAGTGATATTGGATCTTTGTCTGTTTTTGATCTGTAAGTTTTTTTGTGGATTTAATATGATGTGATGTGGATTGATCTGAACTGCTATTGCTCGTTATCTTTTCCTGTTTAACATTGCTACGACTTTGATGATAGATGATGAATAGATCTATGTATGAAGGGATAACGTGATGCTTTATGCTTACTATCATCTTTTAGATCTATTTTTCCCACTGGTAGATTTGTTGTAAAGATGAATGAATAAGTGTGACATGATGAATGGTTCAGTAAGTAGATTAGATCTGGAAATTAAGCTGACGAACAGTTGATGCCCCAAACCTTTATATTGCGGAAACTTGTTCCGATAGCTCTCCCTTGAACCTCTCGAGTGAGACCTCATCCGCTCTATGGGTGTTGCTGGACAAGGTAAAACCTGTCCGGGCCGATGCTCAGGGAGATCGCAACGCGTTGAGCATCGATAGAGTGAAACCCATGTCGACTGGGTTTTGTTGCTTGGGACTATGCCAACAAAGCTGACAAACGGTCGATGCTCCAACCCTCCTCTATACTGCAGAAAATTGGTTTCGACAGCTCTCCCTTGAACATCTTGGGTGAGACCTCGTCCGCTCTACGGGTGTTGCTGGACAATGTAAAACCTGTCTAGGCTGATGCTCAGGGAGATCGTGACGTGTTGAGCGTCGACAGAGTGGAACCCCTGTCGACTGGGTTTTGTTGGTTGGGATTGCGCCAACAAATGGTTCTGTTGCTGGGACCTCATTGAGACTGAGGGGAGGGCATGTGGCACTCGAAAAATGGTTACCCAACAATGGATGTGGCATCCGACGCAACTGAACTTTCAAGATTGGTTTGATCAGAAGCAGAGAAAATTTGCTGAAGCAGAAAATTAGAACCCTGGGCTGACAACAAACAAGTGGTTAGCAAGATACATCCACGACGGTCCGCACGAATAATTCTTCGGTGAGTTTCCTATCATATGATACGAGTAGCTGGCGCGATTCACATACAAGAAAAAAAACTTTCAAGGAGGAGAATCGATGGCCTGGACCCTTGAATTGATTCAGGAGATGGAGGAAATTGACAACAAAGCGTCGCGCGTCGTCGAGGTCTGGTTGGATAGTATCCTGGAGGGATATATCACCGAGTTCGCTGTCGAAACCAATAAATATTATAGTGAAGCAGAGAGGGAGTTCTTCAACAGACCCAAAGGTAGGTTCTTATTATCGGTTCTACTGTCGATTAAAATGCTGGTTTGCGAAAAGGGTATACTCAAGATGCACCTAGAGTAGTAGCTCCCTAGTGTGTGGAGGCTGTGGATACCGCGACCAAGGGGGGAGACAAATGAGAAGGTAAGGGGTAGATGGGTGCAAGTTTCGACGAGATTGTGAGGGAAGTTGAGGAAGGAACTGGTTGTACAAGGGGGGGAGCAAGGTTTCGACAAGAGAAGAGGTAGAGGACAGGGGAAGGTCTTACTGCGGTCAGAATAGTGCAGGATACGCCCAGAACGACGATAAGATCAAACCCCAACAACAACGTACCCACACCTCCGCGCACTACTCCAAACTTAGGGAAAACTCCAAGTCCCACATTCCAGAAACAGTCTAGTAGTAGATCAACATTTGTAGGAAGGCGACCCAGGATGATCCCGAGTAGTACTGGTTTTTATGTGAAGCAGTGTGGACTGTAAGACAAGCAATTGATGATGATGTAAAGAAAGGAAAGTTAGCGACTACTTTGAGGGGTCATGTGCTCGATTGGTTTATGAAGTTTATCCAATTTCCTCAGGGGACTCCAATGAAGACATTGGATGCGATCCGGATGGGACTAATCGAGGAATTCAGAAAACCGAAGTCAGAAGCACAATACATTACAGAGCTGAAGGAAATTAAGCAATTTCCTAATGAGACCGTTTGGGACTTTGATAAGAGGTTCAAAACACTGATGGCTAGAGTTAGTTTTCTATGAGTGATGTCCAACATAAAGAATGGTTTATCACAGCATTGGTTTCTCATATCCAACAACCATTGATGCAACGAAAGATAATGATGCAGAGCGAAGCCCTAGAGATTGCGATGAAGCTTGAAGATTCACCTATCGGGGAGAGTGCAGTCGGGATGACTCAAATTCAGGTGCAACTAGTGAACCTCACACTCTAGCTACATGATATCAAGAAAGGTAAGGAGGAACATGCAAATATTTGGTGTACTCAGTGTCACACTGATGGCCACACCAAAGATACTTGCCTCGACTTTAGGAACTATCTGTTATCTGGAGCTTCAAACCCATTGAGTAGCGGTGGTATACCTTGGTGTCGCATATGCCAAGTCTATGGACATCGACATGAGGAATCTAGCTATATGCAAAAGATGGTGTCAAAGCCTGCCAATTTATATTGTTCATTCTGTCGCTCAGTCGGGTATGAGGATAGAGACTTTCGGGCATATGATCTACTTCAGGACATAACTTATGATTCATATTTCATGAAGGGCGAAGGCCACTGCACAGTCCAGAAACTGCATCCACAACCTAAAATGGTCAGTTCTCAACCACAATCGTAGTACACGCCGTCGCCGCCAATGTAGTTTTTGCCACCACAACCACAGCCATGGTTTGCGCCACAGTCGCAGTTTGCACTGTGGAAGCCATACAATCAAATGCCGATGTCCCAGGTGCAACCACAATACGTTCAAGCAACGCACTTTTTTCAACAACAATCGAATCCCCCACCACAATAGGTAGTTCAACCACAATACCCACAACAAGGGGGATTCCAGGGAGGATTCCGAGGAGGAGGAGGAGGTTTTGGACGAGGTCATGCATCTGTCCAATTCTATAATTGTGGAGTATTCAGGCATTGTCAGAGAGACTGCCCATACTTGCAGTTCTCATGCACGTACTATGCAGCAATTGATCATATTGTGGAGAAATTCCCGGAGTTAATCACAAGATGGCAAACCAGAAACATTTCGCAGTTACAAAATCAAGCCCAGTTACATAATTAGCTACCAGCCCATAACCAGTTACAGAGCTAGGCCCAGAATCAAGTGCCGCTCTAGAACCAGACTGTGAATCAGCCGATGAATCGACCAGTAAACTAGAATCCACCACTGGCTAAGATTCTGCCGATGAACCAGACTCAAGGTCCAACAGTTGCAACAATTTCAGTAGAACCCAGAACGTAGGATGTCAATGTCACCATTGTCACTCGCAGAGGTGCAACGACGGGAAGTGATGGACCCCGGCCGCAAGTTTGATTATCTAGGAAGAAGAAAGAGACGTTTGATATTGCGACTGAAAAAGAGACATTTTTTGAAGCTCGAGACGTGATCGGACGAAATCTTGGTAAGCTGTCTGTCTATGAAATGCCACCCGCTTTTGATTTATCCTTAGAAGCAGGACCATCGTGACATCATGGTACCTTGCAACAGTTCTTTGAGAAATGCTTAGAACTCGCATGAGATCTCGAGACTCTTATTGAGCTTGAGAGGTTGTTGTACTGTTCAGGCAAGGAATTGAAGGACTTCGCAGTGAACTCCTTGCAGAAGAAAAAGACAGGTAAAGAGATGCGTATGAATATCCAGATTGGGGAATATGAGGTGGACTCAGTCATCTTGGACTTGGGATTGGATGTGAACATCATGACTAAGTAGACTTGGAAGAAGATGGGGAGCCCAACGTTGGGTTGGTCCCCTGTGCAGCTGTGATTGGTGAACCAAGCTAAGGTGTAACCCATTGGACCGGTAATGAAATTGGTCGTCGATGTTGAAGGTATGAGAACACATGTTGATTTTGATGTGATTGAAGTCGTTAATGGGGAAGGATCCTATCCCGCACTGCTGGGGATTGGATGGGCTAATGACAGTATGGCGGTGATTAATTTTATGAAGTGAATGATGACATTTAAGAACCAGGATATTCACGTCATCGCACCCATGGATCCAAACGAGGGCCGGAGATGCATTGAACCTATGCATGATGAAGTTGTCAGGGGGTGGGATAATGCTTACAACATCTCTGAAGACTATATCCACTTGAAAGCTGAGGGAGAACTTGGTTGGTGTAGAATTATCTCTGCGTCCTCTGATTATGATGATGCGCTTGAAAATTGGCAAAACCACATGCATGAGGTATCCTTTAGAAAGTGTGGTCTGATTATGCAATCTCTGTGTCATGTTGCAATTGGAATGGTTGAATTTCCAGTATATGAGGGGTTACCCGAGCTGTTTGCATTTTTAGAAATATTTGAAGCAAGAGTCTCAGAGCCACAATGACTATCAGCACTGGAGGAAGCACTTAAGGCTACTCCTTCCCACTGGTGGGTAGCTCATAAGAAGATGATTACTGGATAGACGCAGTGTCGCAGGCTGATGACAATTCATTTTGGTACCATAGAGGTGTACCACACTAGGAAGTATGATGGGTAGAATGACCCTAACAGACATTTGGTGGAGTGCCAAACACTATGGGCAGTGCGACCAAAGGATGAATGGGTCCATACCTTTATTTATACCTTGGATGAATTTCTGAGGTCCTAGTACGTATCCATAGAGCTGTGCAGAGAAATAAATACATAGGAGGAATTGACAGTTTGTTTCGGCCACACTTTTAGTTTTGTAGATGCCAGTCTAGATGTCCATAATGCACTTCAGATCCTTTGAGATGTAGTCTTGAAAGTTGTGCCAGTCACATATCCTGTGGATCCACATGTGCATTGCCACATGCAATCGATGATGGAGTGCTATAATGTGTTTGGAAAGCTGGATGATGATGATGAGTTGCGAAATATTAATATTCTGGAGACCGAAGGAAATCACAATGTTGCAGCACCGGATGTGTCAACAGATCCCATGGCTCAACCGCTGAAGATTAAGAAAGTTAACATTGGGACAGATGAGAATCCGAAGTTCGCAAATGTTGGGGATTACTGGGATGAGGAGACCATGGCCAAGATCACGGATCTCTTGCATGAGTTTCAAGATCTGTTTCCAACAAAATTCTCTGAGATGAAAGGGATATTGGGTGACTTAGGATAAATGAAAATCCCTCTGAAGCCAAATTCCAAACAAGTGCGATAGAGACCATATCTTCTGAACCCGTGATATAAAGACAGATTCAAAGTTGAGCTTGATTGAATGTTGGATATCGAAATCATCGAACCTGTCGATGAGTTAGAATGGATCAGTCCTATGGTGGTCCAAGGAAAGAAAATTGGCGAAGTTTGGATCTACATCGACCTTAGGAAACTAAATGACGTCTGTATGCATGACCTGTTTCCAACATTGTTCACTGATGAGGTACTTGAAGGAGTAGGCGGTCAAGAAATATACTCCTTTACAGATGGGTTTTCAGGTTATCACCAGATCAGAATCGCTAAGGAGGACTGACATAAAACAACATTCGTCACGGAGTGGGGATGTTTTCAATATACAGTAATGCCTTTTGGGTTGAAGAATGCCCCTGTGGTATTCTCTTGGGTCATCTTTGCTGCTTTTAAGGATTTCATTCAAAAGTTCTTACAGGTGTATATGGATGATTAGATAGTGTACGGTCTAATCAAGAATCATTTGGCCAACCTTCGACTGATGCTGAAAAGGTGTTGCCAACACCGGATCGCGTTGAACTCCAAAAAGTGCATTTTTTGCACCCCATTCGAGATCTTGTTAGGTCATATTGTGTGCAAGCAAGGGTTACTGGTTGACCCTGCAAAGATAGCTCTCATCTTGAGTTTTCCCCCATTGACTAATGTAAATATGCTTTGGGCAACGTTGGGGCACACAAGATATTATTGCAAATTTATTAGAGGCTACACTATGATAACTGCCCCTATGGAGAAGTTATTAAAGAAAGATGTGGTATTTGAATGGAGTCTAGAGTGTCAGAGTAGCTTTGACACACTGAAGACCAAGATGGATTTGACATCGATACTCGTATTCCCATATTGGAATAAGGAGTTCCACGTTCATGTTGATGCATCTTCTGTTGCGTTAGGAGTAGTGCTCGTGCAGCTAGGAGACAACGACTTGGATCACCCTATTGCTTTTACGATTCGAAAGCTATCATTTGTAGAGAATAATTATACAATCACAGAGCACAAAGGGCTAGCGATGGTGTATGCGTTGCTGAAATTCAAGCATTATCTTCTAGGAGGTCACTTCAATATGTTACTGACCATTCAGCTTTGAAGTATCTGGTTAATAAGCCTGTGTTGGGGGGGAATATATGCATATGGCTACTCCTTTTTCAGGAGTTTGATTTTGAGATTATCGTGAAGCCAGGTCGCTAAAATTTTGGCCCTGATCAATTGTTCAGAATTGAGACGGGTGAGGAACCTACTAACATTGAAGATGGACTGCCTGATGCGCAATTGTTTCGAGTTGACATGGCAGATTCCCATTACGCTCCAATAATCCAGTTCTTGGAAACGAGAGTCACACTAGAAGAACATTCCACGAGTCAAAATAAGCAGTTGGTGGTCAAAGCTTCTTATTTTCAGTTGATTGCTGGACACTTGTATAAGATGGGACATGATGAAATTTTGCGGTGAGGTGTCCTCCCGCATGAACAAGAGCAGATTTTGGAAGAAGCGCATGCCAGCATAGCTGGGGGACACTATGGAGGATGGTCTACCACGTGGAAGGTGCTTTGTGCAGGGCTTTGGTGCTCCACTCTTCATAATGAAGCAACAGGTTATGCGCGGAGCTGCGATGTCTATCAACGCATTGGAAAACAACATGACAGGATGAGATGCCGATCGTACCCCAAGTAACCTTGAAACCTTTTGATAAATGGGTGGTAGACTTTGTGGGTCCGATCAATCCACTTGGAAAGAGAATTGGTGTGTGCTACATAATCACTGCGATGGACTATCTGACATGATGGGCAAAGGCTGCACCAGTTGTAGATTGCACTGTTGCGACAACAACCATATTTCTATTCGAGAATATTGTGACACGGTTCGACTGCCCGATAATTTGGATGAGTGACCAGGGTAGTCATTTTATCAATCGCACAGTAAGAGCACTGAAAAAAGAATTGCAAGTTCAACACAAGAAAAGTACACCATACCATCCGCAGGTGAATGGAACTGTGGAGGCAATCAACAAAATATTGGAGCACGCACATACCAAGGTATGTAACACTAACTGAGATGACTGGGATCTGAAGATTCTTGTAGTGCTGTGGGCATATCGCACCATTTGCAAGATATTGATAGGGAAAACACCGTTCAAATTGGTATACGGGAAAGAGACGTTATGCTTGTGGAATACCTTGTTCATAGTCTGTGCATTGCTACTATGACCGACGTGAATAATGATGTTGCGCTAAAGGAGCGCGTAGTGCAACTAATACAACTCGACGAAGATCGTTTCATTGCAGGTTTCCACCAGCGCGTTGAGAAAGACTGATAGAAGGCATGGCATGATCGCCACATAAAGAACAAACAATTTCAGAAAGGAGATTTGGTGCTGCTATACGAATGCAAGTTCTTGAAGCATCCGGGTAAGCTACAAATGCACTGGATTGGCCCATATCTTGTCAATTCTATTACATCTGTAGGTGCAGTTCAATTACAATAGTTAGATGGCGTGGTATTGCCAAAGCTTGTGAATGGCAGCCGCTTGAAGCCCTACGAATGGTGGAAGGACCACGCAACGCCTGAGGTAGCGCGAAAAAAAAAGAAAAAGAAAAAGAAAAAAGATAGAGGTAGATCGATAGAAGAACAAAGGATAGAACGAGAAAGACACAAAATATAGGTAGAGGTAGTGTCAATAGAAAGAAGAAGGGCACACCAGAAAGGGTTGTGCAAGCGTAGAAGACATTAGTGCAGTTAGAAGGATCTGTCGCAACTACTGAAGGGTTGTGATCGAGGCAAAGTAAGCACTAGTTACATAACCATTAATTTAGGTAACCATAAAGTACCACACACTACTTGAGCTACTGCGTAGAGAACATAAAAGGTTGCATGCTAGGATGGGGCTGCGCTAAGGGGCTGGGGCTGTGCTCGAAAATAGAAAGGGTTGCGCAACAGGAGGTCACCATGCAAGAGTAAGTGGCTCGCTTGGTACGATAGAAACTGTTACGGTGACTGGACATCACATCAATACTCAATAATGACTATCCAAGCAAGTGACTGATGACACGTTTTGATGTAACATCTAATGAAAGGAGATCCAAGAGGTAGGGTGGCAGAATTGGCGGTGTCTTACATAAATGAATGATTTAGTCCTAATGATGCACTTGAGATATTCGTGATGGCAATTGACATGAAGATGGGGTTATAAGCAAAGGATCAACAACCGAGCGAACACCTTTAGGCGGCACTGCGATGTGCAAAGTTGCAGAAGGGATGGGCTGCGTAGTTGAAGGAAGCTCCACTGCATAAGGCAGTGGCCATCTAAGGGGGAAATGCAGGCTACACTTGATACAAGGTAGACTGTGAGTGAGAATGCTTTCTCAGAGGACATTGAAGAAGAAGTTTCAAGTATGCGGGCTAGGTCGTCCAAGACAAAAGTGTCTGGAAAGGTCGTCCTTGGCTATATTTCTCCTAGTCGGGTTTAGGTGCAGACTCAGATACCCACGAGGAATTTGGATTGGGCTAGAGTTCATGCCCC
Organism: Pseudotsuga menziesii; assembly: GCA_001517045.1. Lineage (NCBI taxonomy): Eukaryota > Viridiplantae > Streptophyta > Pinopsida > Pinales > Pinaceae > Pseudotsuga > Pseudotsuga menziesii. Next base: position 224,686 of record LPNX010686861.1, read on the forward strand.
ACTTGACTAAGTCTACAGGAACAGGGAACCAGTTTTACCTCAGGAAGCCCAGGTTGAGCTTGAATGCTTGAAAGGACAAGGGTGCGGAAATAGGACTGGCTTTAGAATTTGCAGTTGCAAACAATTGCTGGGAAGCAGGAAGCCTCCCGAAGAGTGAAATTGAATCCAAAGACGTTCAAAAACCAATATTCATGGATGCAGGAGCACGATGGCACTGCAGGGCACAAGGTTGCAGAGGTATGCCAAGGTCCACCACAGTTGACCTTGGCGGATGTAGTTGCAACCAATTGCACAATTCAGAAAGTTTAGAGAAGTAGCACACTGTTTCCTATGAAATTTTTTTTTTCCCTTCAGCTTGCTGCTTGCACCAAGCCCATATGATGTGGCTCGAGGATGGGCCACAAGACTGTGTCGGGGGCTTGTTGGCAAGGGGTTGTGGGTAAGTGAGTTGCGCAACATCTAGGATGCTGCACATACTCACATCGAACCGCGCAAGGAAAATATAGCGCGATAGACGGAAAATAGTCCACTTTTTGATATTTCATGTCACTTTTTGTACTTATTGACCATTTCTTTAGAATATTGGTCCTTAGTGGTTAAGTTAGTTAGAAGTTTGTTAGAGGTTAGTTAGAAGTGGAATTTAAATGTAAAGGCACAAGCCTATAAATAGAAGATTTATGCATGTAAGAAAGGACATGGTTGGAGGAGAGTGAATACTGGACAGAGTGATATTGGATCTTTGTTTGTTTTTGATCTGTAAGTTTTTTTGTGGATTTAATATGATGTGATGTGGATTGATCTGAACTAATGTTACCCATTATCTTTTCCTGTTTTACATTGCTGCGACTCTGATGATGAATGATGAATATGTCTGTGACATACCCCAATAACTGTCCGTAGACCCTTGTGTATAAGGTGTAAATTTTTCCTTACCATGAAAACAATTAAGCACATCAAAATTGTTAACCCCATGCATATTAAATCTTGAAATCAAGCCTAAAGGTTATAATCTTGTAGAACAAACAATAGTTCATGGTTACAAAAAATGGAGACCCTTATAGATTCCCCACTGAACTCCTAAATACTAGACATTCTTCAATATTGAACTAGTCATAGATGACATAACCAAGGCTATGTTATAATACTACTGCCGCAAACATCATAAGGTTGAAGCCATTCTAAAATGGTATATATGAAATAATACAACCGTTTAAACTTACCCGCATTAACCTTATGTCTAAACACCTATCACTACATTTCAATACATGAGGCATAGATTTAAGTCTTGACAATCATAATCAAAACTTCTAGAAAATACCTAACATGTTCGATAGTAAAAGTTTCCAACTCATAACATGAGTACATCTATAGAAACATTCCACCAGTATGCCCTCTGAGAGTGATGATAAACACCGTAAACCTTCTTCTGCAGCCACCCTTAAGATAATGTTAAATATACCTCAGATCTTCATAAAATAAGAAATAAATTAACAACATTGCTTAACAAGAGGGTAACATGATAAAATACATTCCTTAATAAAAACAATCATTATAGTTACTTCCCAATCTGAATGAAACCAGGGCAACTGAAAACGTCCCACGATTTTTCCTCCCAACCATTGGCTCTATCTAGCGTAGGTTTTCCCGCCTAGATCCGCCCCTGAGTTGGGAAACAAATCCACTAGGACAAAGTATAACAAAGAGTCCACTTTCCAAAATCTCTCGACTTGATCTTACAGTACAAGTTATTGGCTTGCACTTAAATAGCATAACGCAACAAGAACTAGTAGTTTACAAGCTCTACCACATTCGGTTTACAACATTTCATTCTACTAAAATAAACAAAGTAGGTATTGGGTCTGTATACTCAAAATCTATGATTCTAGATAATGCATAAGGACTTGAATCTTTACCATTTCTATAATGGATCTAAACTTTGTAAACCCTATATCTCATTTTGAACATGAAAACACACACAAAGGATTTTCTGGGTGGAGGTCTCAATCTACAAACATATAATCAATTTTGTTCATCTCAAAAGTAGGAATAGGGTGTTTCCCATCAAGGTAGAGGTTACCCTCATATACCCATCCAGATCTAATCATAAAAAACAATGAAAGAGAAAGGTTGTAACGTCCCTGACCCTCTGACCAGCGAGGAGGACGCTACCAAACCATCAAAAACCTCTGGGCAGATAGCCCCATGAACATGAATAGGCATATAATGCTGAAATATAAAGCTTAAAACATAAAACATACTAAGATGCATAATCCTTCATATACATAGCGGAAGCAAAACATACATTCATTCAAGCATACCACATGTTCATCATATTCATTAATCAGTAAATATAAATGCAGAGAAGGAATAGTCAAGAGTACTCATCTTAAAAGAATTCATCCTGCAACCAGCTACGTCGCTGCAACGTTCCACCCAACCATAGGTCAGCGTGCTCATCAATCTCTCACCAACACTGCCACCCCTGAGATGGGCATGATTCCTCAAGGAATAAGGGTCAAAGCAGGCTTACACATAGCCAAGTTACACAAATAAGCCAAGCCCACACAGTAGGGTTTATTAGGCCATCAAGGAGCTAGGAAAGGCTAAATGCTAAGCTGGTGGCCTCAATGGAGAGCTAAGGATTCCTACACCAGAGTTAACCTAACTTCTAAGACATCCACACACCCGACACCAAGAATCAGTCCTTTCTCTGCTTCACAGTCCCTCAGGCCCTGACTTCCCTTTCCAATTCTCTTCAAGGGTTGTGGAGAAGAAAGCCAGCAGTCTGACTTTGTCTGAGTGGATCTAAACAATAGTTTTCTCAAGCATACCCAACCTCTAATCCTACTCTCAACAGTCCCAAGACCAACCACTGCACACCGCAGTAAAACAAACAACTCACAGCTCTGTGAAGAATATGAAGACAATAGGGTGACAACCCCAAATGAAAAGGTGAACACAGCTCAAGTCAACAAGACGAATTAGAGTTGTTCTTGGCCCTAGTGTGGCCAAAACAACTCAGCAGCACCCAAAAGATAAATTGCACATGCAACAACCAAAACCAGGGAAAGATCTACAACACAATCCCATACTGAAACAACAGGAACTTTACACAGTCCAAATATGGGGAAGAAGATGGATTCCTAGCATTGACAGGGAAACATATAAACAACAGAGTCGTGCCCCTCAAGCCGCTCTTCCAGCTTGCCGCATGAAATCCCAATCCCCCAACCCCTGCATGAGGTAAAACCATTTGATTTTCGGCCTGTGTGTGCAGGTTAAACAAAATGATGGTGAAATTCCCCAAGCGGTGTGTGAGGAAAACCAAAACCCCCGAATTCTTGTGCGTTCCAAGGCGAAGAGACCAGTCCCCCACCGACGTGAGATGGTTAAGACAAAAACCCCCCTGATGGAGAATCCAACGGTGCGAGAGGAAAACAGAAGCTCCATCTATGTGAGGGTGAGCAAGACCAAAACCTTTGAGGGAGTGGGATCATGGGAGAGTGGAGTGAGTGGGAAGAATGGAATGTCACTCCTTTTCCCCACCAGCGACGTGAAGAGGAAGAGTTTGCTGGTGGAGTGGGCACATAGGCAAGGGCTGACAGTACTTCCACACCCACCACTACTCAACAATAATTGGTCCTAGACAACAGAAATTAAATGGGTGGTTGACACATGGAAAACTCCCAATGACCCCCATGGGTTGGACAACCCCCCCTTAACCTTAGGAATCATGCCCTTTTCATTCAACGTTGCACCATCGTAGATGGATGTAGGTTTATTTTAATTGATGTGCATATTTACATGATGCCTAAAACTATAATATGGTGGATAGCATGATATACGATTGACAACGATCCCTATTGCTGAAACATACACGACCAAATCGATGGTGGGGATTTTTCCTTTAGCTCCACACCACGATTAATTACAATATATACATCATGTACCCTTTAATGCAAATGGGGTCAAAACTGGGACATTACAATCCCCTCCCCCTTGGAATAACACCATCCTTGGTGTTCCAATACGTAGGAATACATATACATTTTGCAGATCTATCCCACGTTCAATTATTTACTTGAACTTTTAGGACCAAGCCCCTCGGCTTCCACGAGCTTCTCCTGCTGGTTCTCGACTTTCAACTCATCCCCAAGTTGAGGAACTTTGTGGCTACTGCCCTCTTTATGTTCCCTCATTGGGCAGTCCTGGTGTAAATGATGTCCTCTGCATTTCCAACATTTCGCTGGCTGCTTCATCTTTACTTGCTCAATTTCCTTTGAGTCTTCATGCCTGGAAATTTTCTTAATGGATTGCTTGGATGAATGTCCCATCATTGATCCACTTTCCTTGCCTTTACGGATTGCTCCCAGAAGGATTTTTACCTCCTTTTGCAAACAAATAGAGTCTTGCAAAATCTGGTGGTTCGTCTCATTCTGCCTTTTCTGTATATTGAGCATCTCTCCAAGATTCTCTTGGGTCCTGGAAATCGTTTGAAGGAGACTTCCAACCAAGTCCAACAGCTTTTGGTCTGCTTCCATGGTCAATGGGAACCATTGGATTTCACTTTTCTCACCTGTGAAATGCATCATTGAAATTCGGTTAGACCAAGCATAATATAGGCATTAATATTAGTCAATTAATTGCCCAATTGACATGACAGTCCAAGTCTCATCAAGGAGACTTTCATATTTTTCATGCCTTCCCAACAAGCACATGAGCTCATTCATGTCCATTCTTGGGCAGGGAATTAACCATTCCAGCATTCACAATTTACTTTAAGCAAATACACACATTCCATTTTCAGTCATACATGCATTCAACAATCTTTTGTTTTCATAATGCATAAATATCTATCTATCTATCTATCTATCTATCTATCTATATATAATAAAAAGGGCAAGAGAGAGCAGCAAGAGTTTTTCCCCTCTTTGGTTTGTTCCATCCTGGAACCCACACCACTGCTATGGCTTTTCATGCTCTTAGCCTCTTTCACTTCATTGTGAATGCTGGACCAATCCCTCTTGGTCATGCCACTTAGTGTCTCCGGTCTATTTCAGACCTTTCAACCATGGAGCCTCCCCATGTGGTTTGTCTCGGCTACTAGGACCTTCAAAGTCTCACTAGCACCTTTTTCATTACTACTCATTCTGAGCTCTTCAAGACAATCACATGTCCACATGCACCCCTGGGATGATTTCATAGTCCTCGCTCCCAGCAATAACTATATTCAAACATTGAATAGATTCACATGTTTAGTTTATTGTCAATGGTTTTTATCTCTTAAACAAGAGCTTAAGACATCATAACCAAATCATATACACATGTACATTCATAAGCAAGAAATTGCAAAATAATCCAATACTTATCTGTATTGTGCGTTTCCTCGTTGGTCCATAGGATCCTGCTTCGCTTTGCAAGCCTTGGGATCGCCTATGGACTTGGATGTTAGGTCAGCACGCAGGCTGGTTCACAACATCCTTATATATATATATCAGGCATAGTCATGCCAACCTTCAGTTGAGTTTATCAGACCGTCTACAAATTTCCTGTACTTATCTCAACAATACACGTATATCAACAATCAATCATCAGCCAAGCCAACACAGTTGGGTTTATCAGGCCATCAACAATAACACATGCACTTATATCAACAATAAATGACCATTTCCAGTAATGAGCTCTAATTCCACTACCCCATATCACACAAGAGACCACTCCCTTCTCTAAGTTGACAGTCCCTCAGGAATGTCTCCTTCTCTGTGCTCTTTAGTAGAAGGTAGGATGAGCTCAAGCCATTGTCCATTTAGTGTACAATACCAGACTACATCTATTTAGCCTGACAACACAAGCAATATAAGCATATTCGTTAGCGCTATTGCTCTAAAACTGTAATCATATTTCACATCATTCACTATCAAGTATTGAGACACCAGGAGTGCGTCCACTCCCTAGGGTGTAATCAATATTGAAAA
>LPNX010686861.1:248156-289489 GCA_001517045.1 Pseudotsuga menziesii
TGAAGATTCCATTCTCTTCCAACCTACACTTATCAAACTGTTGTGGTACTTTCTATCACTGCAATCCATCTCTTATTTGCTGGTAATGTTCAAATGTAGCATTGAATTCAATGATTTTATTTTTCAAATATGATGTACAAGTACTGATAGCTACTACATACTTCACATGTATCTTTCCACTAAGTGCTTCAACCTTATTCTCCTTGTCTTTGATGTGCTTGATATCAAAGTCATATTCACATAGAAATTCCATCCACCTTGTTTGTCTTGCATTCAAGGTAGGATGCTCAAACAAATAATTCAAACCATCACGACCAGTCCTTATTTCAAACTTCTTATCCATCAAGTTGTGTCTCCACATATTCAAAGCATGAACGATGGCTACAAGCTCCAGATCATGAGAAAAATAATTATGTTAATGTTCTTTCATATTTATGGATTCATAATTGATTACATGTCCATTTTGAGTCAACACTCCACCATTGTCTTTCTCACATACATCAGTTCATACTGCAAATCTTTCATTAGGATCTACAATATTCAGAATTGGTGCACTGGTAAGCATTTCCTTGAGTCTTTGAAAAATGTATTCACACTTGAAAGTCCATCCAAACTTCACACCCTTATTCCACAAAGATGTAATGAGATGAGCTAACTTTGAAAAACCTTCAATGAATCTTCGATAGGACCGTCCAGCCACAAAATATATTACTTTTGATGCATTCTTTGGTGTCTACCATTCCATTATAGCTCTTATCTTTTTAGGATCCACTAAGATTCCTTCTTCTAATATGATGTGCCACAAGTAGTGGATTCTACTCTCATAGAATGAACACTTACTTCTCTTGGAATACAACTAATGTTCTATGAGTAATTTTATCGCAAATATTAGATGCTCTTCATGTTCTTATTTTGACTCAAGTTTTGCACCGGCCAGGATAAGTTTGAATTCGTTCCGTTCGGATATTGATCGGTCCAACTATAGTTCGAAAAAGTTCACGCGTTATCGGTCCCCGGAGGAGTCAATATATCCATCAACTAAACCTTCCCCGACCCCGCCTTTGAACCCAGGATCATTTCCAAGAGCAGTTAGAGTAGCATATTTATTATTATTTTAAGTCATTTGAATAAGCAGTGAAAGTAGCATCATTCCAAGCAAAACTAGTAGTTGAACCGACATCAATTGAATCTAGGGCGTAGGACTCCCCCTTAAGCTGAATAAGGTGTTGATAAGGGCAGTAAGAGAATGGCGTGATGACCAAGGGATCAATAATGGACTAAGATTGCTTGCTTGTTTCGGGCTGGATGCCTAGGGACAACGTGCTGCTTATTGCTTGCTTGTTTTGGAATATGTAAGGATCTCATCCAAGAATATAATTACAAACTTATCCAAATACTTTATGAAAACTTCATTCATTAAACGCATGAAAGTTGCTAGTGCATTTGTTAATCCAAAAGGTACCACTATAAACTCTAATGACCTTACCTGGTCTTGAATGCTTTCTTACTTATGTCTTCATTCTTGATTATGAATTGGTGATATCCTCATCTCAAATCTATCTTTGAGAATCATTTGGCATCTCTCAACTAATCAAACAAGTCATTAATCCTTGGTAAGGGATACTTGTTTCTACTTGTTGCTTTCTTCAATTGTTTGTAATCTATATAGAGTCTTAGAGGTCCATATTTTTTATTTAAAAACAAAACAAGAGATCCTCAAGGTGACACACTGGGTCTTATGTAACCTTTCTTCAATAACTCTTCTAAACTGCATCTGCAACTTTTTCAATTTTGGAGTGCTAATTATCTAAGGTGATTTAGATGAAGGAATTGCACCTGGCACCAAGTCAATAGTGAAATCTCTCTCTCTCTCTCTCTCTCTCTCTCAGGTGGAATTCCTAGCAATTATTGAAATACACAAATTCTTGTAACATTGGGTAGTCTTGTAACATAGCCAACTACACAATTCAACAAGTTCAGAGAAGTAGCACACTGTTTCCTATGAAAAGTTTTTTTTCCCTTTACATTGCTGCGTGCACCAGGCCCATATGACGTGGCTCGAGGATGAGCCACAAGTTTGTGTTGGGGGTATGTTGGCAAGGGGTTGGGGATAAGTGAGTTGCACAACATCTAGGATGCTATGCATACTCACGTGGCACCGTGTAAGGCAAATATAGCGTGATAGGTGGAAAATAGTCCACTTTTTTATATTTCATGTCACTTTTTGTACTTATTGACCATTTCTTTAGAATATTGGTCCTTAGTGGTGAAGTTAGTTAGAATTTTGTTAAAGGTTAGTTAGAAGTGGACTTTGAATGTAAAGGCGCAACCGTGATATTGGATCTTTGTCTATTTTTTATCTGTAAGTTTTTCTGTGGATTTAATATGATGTGATGTGGAAGTGCTGCTGCCTGTTATCTTTTCCTGTTTTACATTGCTGTGACCCTGATGATAAATGATGAATAGATCTATGACATACCCCAATAACTGTCCGTATATCCTTGGGTATAAGGTGTAAATTTTTCCTTACCATGAAAACAATTAAGCACATAAATATTGTTAACCCCTTGCATGTTAAAGCTTGAAATCAAGCCTAAAGGTTATAAGCTTGTAGAATAAACAATGATATCTACCCAATATGCAAATTTTCAACAATCAATAGTTCACAGTTACAAAAAATGGAGACTCTTATAGATTTCCCACTGAGCTCCTAATTACTAGACATTCTTCATTATTGAACCAGTCATATATGACGTAAGCAAGGCTACGTTCTAATATTACTTTTGTAAACATCATAAGGTTAAAACCATTCTAAAATGATATATATGAAATAATACAATTGTTTAAAATTACCCACATTCACCTTATGTCCAAACACCTATCACTACATTTCAATACATGAGGTACATATTTAAGTCTTGACAATCATAATCAAAACTTCTAGAAAATCCCTAACATGTTCGATAGTAAAAGGTTCCTACTCATAACATGAGTACAACTGTAGAAACATTCCACCAATCTGCCCTTCGAGAGTGTTAATAAACCTGGTAAACCTTGTTCTGCAGCTACCCTTAAGATAATGTTAAATATACCTAATATCTTCATAAAATAAGAAATAACTTAACAACATTACTTAACAAGAGGGTAACATGATAAAATACATTCCTTCATAAAAAAAATCATTATAGTTACTTCCCAATCTAAATGAAACCTGGGCGACTGAAAACATCCCATGACTTTTCCTCCCAACCATTGGCTCTATTTGGCGTAGGTTTTCCCGCCTAGAGCCACCCCTGAGTTGGGAAACGAATCCACTAGGACAAAGTATAAAGAAGAGTCAACTTTCCAAAATCTCTTGACTTGATCTTACAATACAAGTTATTGGCTTGCACTTAAATAACATAACGAAACAAGAACTAGTAGTTTACAAGCTCTGCCACATTTGGTTTACAACATTTCATTCTACTAAAATAAACGAAGCAGTGGTTTTGTATACTTAAGACTCTATGGTTCTAGATAATGCATAAGGACTTGATACTTTACCATTTGTATAATGGATCTAAACTTTGTAAACCCTATATCTCATTTTGAACATGGAAACACACACAAAGGGTTTTCTGGGTGGAGTTCTCAATCCACAAACATCTAATCAGTTTTGTTCATCTCAAAAGTAGGAATAGGGCGTTTCCCATCAAGGTAGAGGTTACCCTCATATACCCATCCAGATATAATCATAAAAATCAACAAAAGAGAAAGGTTTGTTTTCCCTTTTTGTGTTGGGGTCGTGATCAGGGTTTTTAATCCACCCATCTGTAGGATTTCAAAGTTTGTGATCTACTCAGAGACCGTTTTGATAAATACAAAACACAAGTATACTGTTACCAAAACGTGGCCACAAAAATAATTCACCGAACTTGTTCCTAGCAACCATGAAATGCAGGCATAGACAGATCCTATTGGAGACTTCTATAAAACGCAGCCAGGGAAATTTATTCCAGAGCATTCAAGAAACGCACCATAAACCCAACTCCAAATATTTTAATGAACGTGTAAACTTTAATGAACAAGTTGGAAAGGAATATTCATTTCACATCTTCAAGGGAAACCGGGCATAAACCCTATTCCAGAACTTTGGTGAAGACGCAGCGATGAGTGGACTACTACATGTCTTCAAGATAACCACAGGCATAAACAAACACCTCAGAAATTTTAAGGAAAACATAGGAAAGGAATACTTATTCCAACCTTTAGAAAAACTTAGGTAAATCGAAACACGTTCCAGTTCTTTCCTGAAAATGAAAACCCATATTACTGATCTTGATAAAAGATGCATTAAACAATACAAGCCAAAATTCCCAACGCATTACGGAATGCAGGCAAAGAAAATGCATTAACAATACATGCAAAATGCCTTTAAATAATGCAGGACAAAAACCCCCAACGCATTAAGTAATGCATCCAAGAAATTCATTAACAATAGATGCCAAAAATGCCCAATGCATTAAGGAATGCAGGCAAAGAAAATACATTAACAATACATGCAAACTCCTTTAGACAATGCAGGACAAAAACGCCCAACACATTAAGTAATGGAAGAAGGGATGCTTTAAACAATATAGGCACAACTCCTTTAAACAATGCAAGCTAAAACGCTCAACGCATTAAGCAATGCAGGTAAAATATAGATCAAACTCAGGTGTATAATATACCCATAAATTCGTTGTTTCGTGCAGATCCCCTAAATGCATCAAACTTTTACAGGACAAAAAACATTCACAATGCAGGCCAGAAATGCATTTAAATAATGCAGACCAAAACACTCAAAACGCATTACATGATTCCCAATACTCCATAGCCTATATCCAATGCAGGCATGTAATGGACAAAACCAATCGCAGGCACAAAAATAGAATCCCTCCCGGTCTCTTCACAACAAACCGAGACATGGATGTCTCGTGACTCTTCTCATGAAACACAACTAGGTTAATCATTCATGTAGATCGATTCTAGATCTACCTTGACAAACATGCATCATAATATTAAACACAACCAGTTTAATATCAGGCTTGGAAGCTGATATAGAATATGGATTCTAGATCCATCGTGATAAATCAATCCCGTGAACAATTAAATTTTCAGACTAAAATAACGCATAGCCATGTTATAGAAACACTTACCCAGTTCAGATAACATTCCTGGAGTTAAAACTTACTCCAGAATGAAGCGCTTGATCCCTATTTGAATTCGCCTGCCTAGAGGTATGGTATTGTCGTTTCTAACTTCCAATCAACTTCCCAGGTAAATGGAAAACCCTCCTATCTAGCCATACTCTCCTTCTTTCCAACGCAGGTCTACCCTCTCACATCGCATAACCCCCTATAAATCACCACGCAAACATGCAAAGATATATGCAAAACAAGCGTGCTCATCAACGCGCCATTTCATCGTCCTTCTATCGGTTGCTAGTGAACCCACCCTTTGACCTTGTATTAGTTGCCTCACACTAAAAAATTAAAATCTGTTGTCCAAAGTTAAAGTTTAGAGTTGCAAAAAAAAATATTTTAAATTTTAATAAAAATATTTGGATTTGCTATTTTGTAAAGTTCTGATTGGCCAATCAAGAATGAAGTTTACCAAAATTTGACTTGCAGAAGAATGAAGTTTACCAAAATTTGACTTGCAGAGGTTCGAGACCAAGTTCTCTACTAAGCTCTTTCGGGCATGGTCGTCCATGGATCAGGCAGCCTGAAAACTTTGATTGTGCTCCTTTCTTCAGAGCGTGCATTCTGTGTGTTACGCATCTCGCTGTCGCTTCGGCGTCTCATTTCATTACGGCAATACTGCGCAAAAACATTTCATTCGAGCTCTTCCACAATTCTGGTCCTCTGCTCATCCAATTCCACCTTAACTATGCAGATTCCACTGTTGTCGATTGACATAAAGCACAAATTACATTCATTAATATGGTTGATGATGGCATCGCCAAGTATGAACACATAAAAACCATACTCAGACTTTCCAAGAATATGCTCGGAGGTGGGACATCTTCGATAAAGTTGTCTCAACAAAAACGGATGGCCATAACGCTCTCTATAAAACCGTTGTTCAATCTCGACATACAGTGGGAGCCTCTCCGACATTATATCAAAGTTTAAGTTTCTGGGAGGCCGAGTATTAACATTAAAATATTCCCAAATCCATGTAAAATCCATGTCTAATTTCCCTCTCGGCCCACTGCTTAACCTATGAAGTTTCCAACCTTCCGCCTTCGAGGAATCACTGCATCTTCGCTGCCATATATAGTTGCTCTCATCTCCATTTAAAGAAGAAGAGGAAGCGTATACAAAATTCCCCAGCTTTGGCAAAGGCGGGAGTCTTTCCCAATGAAGATTGAAATCTCTTAAATCAAGCATCCACACATTGTACATCAATTGGGGGACATTGGGTTCTTGTGCTACAGCTGATGGTGTGAACGTAAATACACGATGATTATCGCACACAATTCTTTCAAACTAGCATTTATGTACTTGAATGGATGGATGTTTGGGTAGCCTTATTGTGATCGCACCCTCATCAATTCTGTCACTGATGTTGGAGGGTCTGCAAACCCGAAGACTTAAAAGTACATAGGAAAGCATTACCATATGGGCCTGGTTACTGGTTTGTTTCACATGGGAGATAATGAGAGCCTTGGACAGAATATTTGGAGGCTTGTGAAGACCTTGATGATACATTTGGAAACACTCTGCTATGGCTTTATACCAGGAACGATTTATCATCACCAAAAGTGGCCTTTCATTCCAAGGCAATCTACATAACTCAGGAACCACTTCACCCAAGACAACATCTTCGCAAAGTGCAGGTATTAAATTTGTGTTTGCTGTCATACAAAAATTACAAAATGAATCACAACATTGCAACAACTATAACTCAAGATTGAATTTACAAAGTATCTTACATGAGTTATGACCGGCATCGTTGTCTCTTTCTTTCTCTGGCACTGGTTGCCCCTGTGCTTCTGCAGCCATTCCTGCTCGACTATTCTTCCTTGAACAACCTGCTGAGAATTTAAGTAGTTAGAGCTTTTTATCAAAAATAGTCTATGCTTAGAATTTATGTAATCGGAGTTTTGTATTAAAAACACTTTATGCTATCACAATAATGGATGTTTTGTATTCAGTAGCATGGAGAATTGGTATGTTTGTTCTTGATATTGGTTTTACGCACCCGAAGAAGAGATTGATTGACGAAGCAAAGATAGCTAGAAATGCCCTTTGGGCCAAGAAAATTTAAGCAAATAAATCCTGTGAATTACCGATAGAATTTTGTAACAACCAGTACAGAAAAGAAAAAAAGGTGACGTTGCTTATGCATGGCAAGGCCGGTGAATAACAGAAGAAGTTGCTGCTATGTCTTGTTTCGGGATAGAAATCCACTCAATGATCCTTGAATTTTCACACTAGATTTATAGTTATAAATATGGAGACGTCATTCTAGTTTTGGGAAAGACATACCAAAGAGGAAATGACAATCTATCACCCTCTACCTTGAATCGAGGCGTAGAGGTGAAGATGACGCTGTAAAAAAAAATTAAGAAAAAGATCGATCGTCCTCCATTTTCTGTTCTTCTCCAAATGGAAATGAACCGAGCACTGATATAAAACAAGGGATTCAATACTATAATCAACACAGAGGGCATAACCAAAACTCATTTCAAAATATCAAAGGAAAACCATTGAGTCAAGAACCGGTGGTCAAGCAAGCCACCCCACCGATAAAATTACAAACAGCACGGGCCAGTGCAGAGAGATCTTTACCTTGATGGTGATCTATCTTAACTGGAATGCCAATGAAACACCAATCAGCTTTCCCAAACCCTGAAACACCCTCAGGCTGCATAACCCGGACTCTGCATGGATATAAACATCTCCAACAGCAAAACAAAATTGGCTAAACAAAGAACGCAGATAAAAGCAGATCAACCAGACATTCAAAATAAAACATTGGATGAAAAAACCAAGCTGCATGGCCATGAGGTCAACCAAACAAAAAACAAGAAGAAGCCACGCCAATGCGACTATGAAAAGGCTGAGATGAAACTACTCCGATGTTCCTTGTCCGAAATGGTTTATATCCGCTCCATTCCAAGCGGTCACAAGCTTTGCTTCGAATTCTAAATATTTCTGATGTCCCATCAAACGGTCACAAGCTTTGCTCCATTTCAAACTGTCACAAGATTTGCTTTGATTTTTTATTTTATGATCAGATCCATTGCCATTGCGTTACATTTCACGGTTTCTTGAGCGATATAAAAACTCTGAAGAACCCATGCGGTTTTAAAATAGTCTTTTTATGGTTCAAATCTAAATGATGGAAGATTCCAAAATTGTGTTAATGAATTAAAGTATAAATGGGAATGGACTTTCGAGTTCTAAAGCTGGAATTTCCTGTTATCCAAATGCTATTATTTCATTATTGCTTCCTTAATATTTATATTTAGTGTTACTATGAACGGAGATTCCGTGTATAAATTATAACTTTTATAATTCATGTGATTTTGATTCATTGATATCTAGCGCTACCAGTTGGCAATGTTTTTTAAGTTGCTAATTGATTTCGTTATTTTTGTTATAAGATTGTAATTATAAAAAAAGTTAGACTAATAAATATTGTTTTCAAATTTGTTTTGTTAGATGGTAACTCTTAAAAAAATTCTAAAACGAAAAACATTGGCATTATCTTTAAAGTTTCCAATAGCTCTTATTATAAGATGTTAACTATAAAAACAAATAAACTTATTATAAGATATTAACTATAAAAAAAAAATTGACTAAAAACATGTTTAGATTTACTTGACACTTTAAAATTTAATTATGAAGCATTTGCCATGTAGTCGACTAAATTCCTTCACATCAAATTATTGGTTTACAAATTAAGTCATGTAATACTTAGAAACATAGGACACTTCGCTTTGAAAACACAAGTTACTTTGTTTTAAATTTTTTATTAATAAATATGATAAGTTGTTGCTTGTCATCTGGATGCAGACACTCTTTAAAAAACCTGCAAACCAGCATGAATATTCACCAGTAGAACGTTACATTGCTGTTATCTTGCAAAACGCCGACTCATTCACAAAGACAAGTAAACTCATTTTGGATCTTTAATTTCAAGGACTTACTTAATAACTAATTAATTGATATACACATAGAAATATAAACAATGACAGTTACAAGAAGTAACAAGTAATGCAACAACCTATAAACAACAAGTAATCTCACATAGAAATATAAGTACCATGGCAACAAGTAATACATTGTTTCAAGTTTGAATGTTTCATAATTTCTTTAACTTTTAGCTTTAAACTATATACAATATCACAATAAAATATTTCTAAGAGGCAAGTATAAGCAGCCTTGCTGCTATTTCACTTGTTTTAATATAGTAATTTACTTTGTTAAATGTTTGAGGAAAACATACAATGAATACAATAATACACTCTTTTGGGCAATGTAATTCAAACAACGGTAATTCACTTTTCAATTTGTGGTGACGAGGAATTTTCTTAGCCGTAGGTAATTCATTCCATTTCTCAGTTTGTATAAATGATCCTTAATATATATACCTTTACTATATATAGATATGTATATATCCACCCTTAAGATAGGTATTTTATAATTCCTTTCCCTCATTAGTTTATATCAGGGATCCTCTATACTTATATATATACATCTTTGTACATATATGTTACTTTTACTTCATATATTAGAATACTTTCTTTGTGCTTTTGTGAAAATAATTCATCCTATATAATCATTTAGAGAAAAAATATTATTGACCATAACTTTTCCAAGAGAGCTTTTAATCTTCTTGTTGAAAGTTCTAAGGAGGTATCCTTGGCACTTGATGCCAAAAGTGGATCATATAGACCCGTTATTTAACCATGCAATCAACCTATTCACAACTTTCTTCAACTTAGGATAACATCTAAGAGCTTAGGTTGTAAAGGGAATTACTATTCTTCTACGAGTTCCCAAGGCTTCAATCGTCATTTCAACTTACCTCCTAGTGGATTCGTTCCCAATCATTCTTAGTTGTGTCAATTTTTAGTCCCCAAACCCTATCAATTTTATCAATATTTTTCAGAAGGTTAGAATGAGTACTTACAGTACATGTTTTTGGGTCAAGGTAGAATGGGGATGTTATATGCCTTCCCCCTTATAATTAACACAATCCTTGGTGTTACTTGTTTGCCAAGCCTTGTCTTGACTTTTTCTTCAGGTCCCTCTTGCTTGATTTCACATTCATTATGAAGATAATCCAAGTTTTGTTGTTCTTTAACCTGTTCTCTATAAGATATCAAAAGTCATACCTAGAATATCGTCTTAACCATACACACTTCTAATGTTAACACAATAATGCATACGTAATTTTTTTTTTACTTGACCCCTTTTTTTGGGTGTCACTCTTTATCGAAATTCTTCACGAGACAATCCTCTCAACTCGTCTTGCCATACATATCTTAATATTTTGTATTAATAGGATTGCATCAAGTGTTTTTAGGTCACCAACCTGAAGCATAAACATACATCTGCATGTCTACTAATATGAACATTGACTACAATGTATAACCCAAAATCAAACACTATTTAATTTTATCATTCACAATGGTTCCAATACTCCTATTTATTTTATTCAGAAATAGATAAACATGTTTCCTCATAAGAATGAATTTATTTACATCACATCTACCTTTGCAATTACTTTGCAAGCAACTTTCTAGTCTCTTCTCGTATCCTCTATCTAAGCAAGCACTCCAAGTGCCAACAATACTCTGAGTACTGATCCAAGATACCCAACATGAGGACGATACTCTTCTTTAGATGTATCTCCTACTTGTGCTATTCAAGGTGCTTCACCAATCTGAGGCACTCCCTTCTCTCACACCATAATACCTAGAGTATATTCTCTTCATGGAGCCCTGAATCTCGTGAAACTCCCCTTATGTGGTGTGAATTTGTGAGGAAAGAGTCCTAACCAGAATGTCTTACACTCGGGCATCCCCAGGATGTATATTGGTTCCTAGCTAGCCAGGGGAAAAATATGTACCTCATGTACACTTCCTTTATCACCACATTTCTTATGGATAACCACTTTATGAGCGTGATATTTCTCTCATATCCTTTAACTCGTTACAGTCATGGAGCCCTGGTTCTCTTCATGGTCATAGTTCCCATGCCTGCAACAACTCCATAGATGGTAAGTTACCACATCATATAAGTGATTCCAATAGCATCAATCTTTCGAAGTAAACTACTTACCATCATTTTTCTTCTCAGCTCCTAAGTCACATCTTACAACATTTCTTGTTCATCAAAATAAGAGCCTTTATATTGGGGCACTCTTTCTATACAACTATTAACATCATTGATTTTTTTGCACAACATATTTTACTATCTGTTATCACTCCACGAAACTCCTCTAGGTTGTAGTTCGAGGATGCCTAGTAACTTAAAATGTTTTTAGGGTTTTTTTATATGGATCAATTCAGGTGACCTATATAACCTACCACTCTCAATACATGCATGAAGCTCACTCAATTACAAGGCTTTTAGTTACAAAATTTTCAGTAGTTTGATAATAAGGTGTAGGGATGGAGAACTCATCAAGCTGGAAGACTTACATACAAAACAGATGCATATAAATGGCTAAATCCTGACAAGGATGGTACTTATAAATCAAATCACATTAACTCACCAATAGGATGACAGCTATTATCTATTAATCAACTTGAAAATAACCTAAATACACATTCAGGCATAAGTACAGTAAAGATAAATATGATGGCTGAACAAATCATAACAAAAGAGCTTATATTTCAGAATGAACAAGACGAGAAGCTTGACAATAGAATAGGCTTATAAATCCCCGAAGTCGAACCTTTATTATTAAATTGATATTAGGATTTATAGCCTTTTTACAAGATTACAGATCCTGAAACTTCGATCTGCTTTCACAAAAATACTCAAAAGTGATAGTTTTTCCAAATTAGGGTTTCAAACCCTACCTAACTATTTGTCTAACTATGATGAAGATTTAGTTCACTGATTTGAACATTAAATAACTGAAGTAGTCTCTAGTGATCATTGTTGTTGGTCCACTGTAATTTAGCCACCAAAAGCCAGTGTTTTGGCGGTTAACTGACGTGATCTTTCTTGCTTAATTCGCCGAAATTTTCTACCCTGTCGTCGTGGTCGGCAATCAGAAGCTCTAACATGAATGGTCGAAACCTCAAACTTGAATGTGGCTGCATTGTCGATGATTTAAACCACTACTAACATGACGGTTAGGCATCTGTGATTGGAAGCTCTAACTTGAACGATCGGAACCTCAAACTTGAATGTGGCCGTAGTGTTGGTGATTTAAACCACTACCGACGCGACGGTTAAGCATTGGCGATCGAAAGCTCTAACCTGAATGATCGGAACCTCAAAACTGAATGCTGCCACAGTGTCGAAATTTCAAACCATTACCGTCGTGACGGTTAAGCATCAGAGGTCGGGAAGACTAACCACTAATGTGTCGACGATTGGAACCTCAAACCACTAAAACATCGGAACCTCAAAACTGAATGATGTAGCAGTGTTAGCATTTCAAACCACTATCGTCGCGATGGTTAAGCATCGGTGATCAGAAGCTATAACCACTAATGCATCAGCAATCGGCACCTCAAACCACTAAAACATTGGAACCTCAAAACTGAACGCTGCTGTAGTGTCGATGTTTCAAACCACTACCGTCGCGACGGTTAAGCATCGGTGATCGGAAGCTATAACCACTAATGCGTTGGCGATCGACACCTCAAACCACTAATGCGTTGGTGATCAAAAGCTCAAAACTGAACGCGTCGGTGCTTTAAACCACTAACTTGTGAACGATCAGAACCCCAAAAATGAACGCATCGACGCTTCAAACCGCAAGATTCTTCATAGTATTGGCGGTATAGAGGACTAAACCTTTGAAACGCCGACGTTGTAGAGGATTAAGCCTCCGACCTGCTGTCAAAAATGTTCTCTTGACGGTTAGTGTATATGTTGCACTCCTTTCTAATCTACCGAAGATGACGCTTTTTGGTGGCTAATGAGATGTTCTGAGCCTCGCCTAAGCCACCGAAAGCTACAACTTGTGAATTTTTCACCCAAATAAAAAACAACGGCTTTCAAACTGTCAGTGATATTCACATCCTTCGTCGCATGAGTTAAATTCTTCATACTGTCAAAATAAATTATTTTGGGAGATAACATCTGGCTCCTACTTGGGGATGGGAACCTCCCAGCGAGGTCCCAAGAATCCCAGACCAAATATTCCTTTCCCTAAAAGAAACTAAGTAAATTGAAACTATCATCTATTGTTCCATTGGGCATGGAGTTTATTCTGAAAGCAAAACAACCTACTATCTACTAATTTACAATAATAACGCCTGAGAGCCTCAAATAAAATAGAGTTGCAAGAACCGCTCGTTCACTGGGCCATCAAATACCTCTTCACCTTCCAGTTTCTATAATTTGAAGGTGTTATTCTTATGTACTTGGGCTATAACAAAAGGGCCAATCCACAAAGAGTGAAATTTTCCATGTTTTCCCTTGTCCTGTTTGACAACATCCCACTTAAGGACCCAATATCCAACTTGGAAGTTGTCTACTTTTGCTCTTTTGTCAAACATGCCCTTTATCCTCTGTAGATGAGTTTATGAATTTCCTACAACCTGCTCCCTTATTTGCTGTAACTCTACCAAATCCATCATCCTTCTCACCATATAATTTGGTTCATCTTCCTCTTCCTGAAAAAACTTTGCCACTGGAAGGATGAGCTAGATAGGAAAAATGGCCTCAGTGCCATAAAATAGCTTGAATGGAGAAGTCCCTTTGGATATTTTGTTTGTTACCCTATCAACCCATAGAGAAAACTTAAGCTTTGAATCCCAGCTTTTTTGATTTGTCTCTAGTAGTTTCTTAATGATTTTGACTAAGCTTTTGTTGGATGACTCAGCCGAGTCATTGCCTTGGGGATAATAGGATGTGGGGTGCGCTAGTTGAATACCCATTGATTCACACATTTTAAATAATGCCCCAGCCTTGAAAGCTGGTGCATTATCAGTTACTAACCTTACTGGGCAGCCAAACCTGCTAAAGATATTCTTATATAAGAATATCATGATGACTTGATGAGTGACATTCTTGGTGGGTACTGCTTCTATCCATTTGGTAAAGTAGTCAGTGGTTACTAAGATCCATTTATACTGTCCACTAGAAGATGCATTTACTTCACCTATGAAATCCAAACCCCATTGCTGGAAAGGCCCATTCACCACAATAGGCCTAAGGGGCAAGGACTTGAGCTGCTGCTTCCCTATAAATCTTTGGCATTGGTCACATGCCCTTACAAAAGTGCATACATCCACAAAGAGGACTAGCCAATAGTACACTGCTCTTAAGATCTTGTGGGATGTGGTTTTCCAGTAGTGGTGGCCCCCACATGTGCTGGAATGAAATGATGCATGACCTGCTCTGCTTCTTCTTTATCTAGACACCTTAGCAAAATTCTAGACTGATCTCTCCAGTACAACAGTTTGTCAATTACGCAAAACTTAAGAGATTTCAACTTAAGAGCTTGTGCTTGGTTAGGAGTGAGATCAGGAGAAACTTCTAATTTTTGAAAAAATTGAATGATACCTGAGTACCACTCACATGAAGATATGTTCTCAGCTACTGATGGAATGTCATTTTGATCTTGATTTACTCCTGTTTTGCTGCTACCACAGTCTACACCTTTGCTGATTTGACACATGTGAAATTTATTCCCATCGGTTCACAGTTTTCTTTGGCCATGAGTTTGGCCAGACCTAGTCCCTTTACTGGCTTGGTGGGTTTCACATCTATGTCAAAATCAATGAGTTTGGAAATCCACTTAGCCCTCTTCCGATCAATGTTCGGCTGAGTCAAAACATCCTTCACAACAGCTGAAGGGACATATGCAATGACCTTTGCATGGAGAATGTAGATTTTGAAAGTTTTCAAAGATTTTATGAGAGCATAAAGCTGCTTCTCAATTGGGTCATACTTTAGCTCAGCATCTCTCAAGGTTCTGCTGAAGAATGCAATTGGATGATCAAGACCCTCATCATTCTTTTGTAATAGTACAGCTTCCACTGTGTCATAAGATGCGAAAGAGAAAGCGTAAAAACCCTTGGTGTAGTCAGGACTAATCAAGGTTGGGGCCTCCATGATAGCTTTCTTAATGTATTCAAAAGAGTTTCTTGCCTGGTTAGTCCACTTTATTTATGTATCCTTTTTTATCATGACTGTTATGTGCTTTACCAACTTGAAGAAATTAGGAATGGACCTCCTGACAATGTTTATCTTGCCTAAAAAGGACTGGATGTTTCTTTTTGACCTTGGTATTGATAGCTTTTGGATTGCTTCCACCCTTACCGGATCGATCTTAACACCTTCAACTGAGACTCTATGGCCTAGGAGCTTTCCTTCATTGAGTGCAAACTGGGACTTCTTGGGGTTCAGTGATAGTTCCATACCTTCTGCACTTCAGAAATACCTTCCTTAAATGCTTCAAGTGGTCATGATGGCTATAAGAGTAAACTGTTAGGTCATCCAAATATATAGGCACAAATTTATTGTTTATCCCTACAAAATCTAGGTCCATGGCTCTTTGAAAAGTAGCCCTAGCATTCATTAGCTCAAATGGCATTTTAGCATACATGAAGGTGCCCCAGGGGGTGGTAATGGTAGTCTTCTCTTGGTCATCAGGGTGCACACCAAATTGGTCGTATCCAGAGAAGCCATCAAGGAAGGACATAACCCTAGCCCCCGAGACTTTCTGCAATAGGTGTTCCATCTTGGTCAGTGGATCATTGTCTTTCTTGGAACACTTGTTCAGGTTTCTAAAATCCACACACAACCTGATTTCTCCATTTTTCTTTCTTACCACTACCAGGTTTGCAATCCACTTGGAATACCTGAGGGGGATTATGATCTTGGCTTTGAGGAGCTTGTGGATCTCTTTTTCAATCATTGGTAATAGGAGAGGGCTGATGGGTCTCAGCTTCTGTTTGAAAGGAATGGTGTCCTTCTCCACAGGAATTTTGTGCTGGGTGATATTGGTGTCATAGGTTTTTAGGTCACTATACTCCCAGGAAAAAACATCAGCAAACACTTTTATCAAGCTGCAAAATTTAGAATTCTGAACAACATTCAATCCCGTGGAAATATTTATCAGTTTAGGATGGATTTGGCTACCTATGTTTTGCTCTTGGATAGCAGGATCTAGCTCCTTTTTGGAAGGCTTGAAAGGGATGTCATTGCGATCAAACAGTTCTTCGAGTGGTACTAGACCTCGGGGTATGTAGTTGGTGGGAAATTGGACAATGTTCTGATCAACCACTTTATCTTTTAACTTGAGCTGTTTGGATTCCTCCATGTTTAGGTTTTCCTGGTCTATGTGTATGTCAGAGAATTCATCTACTAATTGAAGGAATTTACTAAGCTCATCATCATTCTCAAACACCCTCCAAAATTTTACATTATATGGCAGAGAGGGTCTGTACTTGACCTGAACATCATAGCTGAGCTTAGGGGGTAAAGGAGGAAAAAATAGACTTGCATAGACAGCTAGGGAATCAACCAGGTGATTCAAAGCCCAAGGAATATATGACAGTTCAAAAAACATAAATGAGTCTCTGAGTTTCCATACCTCGTCCCTGTAGGCCTTTAGTCTGATATTTTTTGTCTGAAAAGTGTTGTTGACTTGTTGTATGATGAGGTCTACATCTCCGAAAATATTTATGCACATGATCCCCATATCCTTGGCAACTTTAACTCCTAGTAGCAAGGCTTCATATTCTGCTATGTTGTTAGTGGTTTTAAAATCAAGCTTATAATACAGGTGGATGTTTTCCTTAGATGGGGAGATCAATACTACACCTGCACCTACTGAGCTTTGAGTGCTAGCCCCATCAAAATACATGGTCCAGATTGCTGTGGTCACTTCTTTGAGCTGCTGACAGATGGGCTTAGTGAGCTGGACTGATTTCTGCTGAGAATCATGTATTTTCAAAATGCATGACCCAAAATCAGTGTCCACTGCATAGATGGGGTGATTCACTGAGTTGCTCTCCTTACTTATAATGTATGCCAGCTGATTTCCCCTATACAACCTCTTAGTCTCTCCTCCAAACATGGGAATGGTGGCATACGTGAGATCCATCTGAAGGGTGCCACCTAGTCTTTTGTTCCATGACCGAGACAGCAAGAGACCAAACTTTGGAGGAATATCAACCACTACAATGTCCATCATGATGCTTTTCGAAGGTAGTTGAGTTAGGTTTACAACAAGGTCTTTGATGAGGCCCAAGCACTTGACCTTGCTGGAGTCAAAGGAGAAAAAATCATGGTAGGGCTTGGTGATACTGAGGCCAAGCTCATCCATCACAGTCTTTGGCATTAGGTTATGAGAGGCTCCTGAATCCAGTAGGAAGTTATGGAGGATATTATCATGTATATTCAACGATATGTAGAATGGTGGGCATGATTCCTTTAGGTATTCGATCATGGGGCCCAAGGTTACTGTCACATACCCCAATTTTGCAAAAAATAATATTATCATATTTGATTTTATTTCAAGACAATATGTTAAATTTTATGCTAAGTTGTAATTGATGACTCAGCAGAGTCAAGGATGTTGAATATAATTCTGAACATTTTAATTATAAATAAATAAAAAGTGGAGACAACAGCTTGGGAGAGCTGTTAAAAGAGTGTTTACTAGTCAAGTTGGTGGAGGAGACTGGGTGGAGAGCATATGGACAAGTGGAAGCATCCTCAAACACTTCCAATGTTGCAGGTGGCAACCTCCCTACATTTGGGGTCATGATCCCCCAAGAAAGTGGGATCAGAGCAGGTGGCTCAATTAATGACAACTAACCCAAAAACACCTAGGCAATCTAAATAAAAATTCCCATTGAAGAGAGCTAGGGCTGCTCATTCCAAGAAGAGAATCATTCAGGTGAATGTACTTCAAAGGATTTCATTGGGAAGGGAATTGGTGGAAGGTGTTTGAGGGGTAAACTGCATAAAGTGATCTAGTGCAACTTCTTAGCTGAAATATATTATTGCTGAGTGCAGGGTGATTCTGAGTCATTGGACTAGTATATGGTTTCTTGCTCCACCATTTCTCAGCCAAGGATACCAGGAACAAGCTCGGGGGTCCTGAGAAGACGCTGTTTGAGCGCTCTCCAAGAGTTGGTAGGGAGGAACGGCCTCCCAACGCTTATGTTGTCTAGCTTAAAAACAGGTTCTACAGTCTTTTATTTAATATGTCAAAAGTTTATATCTGAGACTGAATGATTAATGAAATATTACATGTTTGGTAGTGAACCGATAAAGCTTGTAATCCTTTAGTTATTTGAAATATTGAATCTTTAATTGATGAAAAATAACCCTAACCTGTGTTTTTTCACGTCTGGAATGGACGAGACCGTACTCTAGCACAGGTAGTGTATTTTTAAATAAATGAAGGATATGATAGAAATATGGATTGAATAGAGTTATTTTGTATTTCAGAATAATGAAATAATTTATTTCTGTATTTAGTTGTTTTCAGAAAAGAATATTAACCTGTCTAGTTAAGTTTATTGTTTAAACCAGACTGTTATAATAAGAATGCTAGCAAAGGAAGAATCATAATACTTTACAGATAGTAGGTTTATTTCTTTAAAAAGTTGTTATAGTAAATAGGTATTATTCTTATACAAAAATTTTATTTTGTAAAAATTATACTAGTAACCTGTAATAGAGGTAAAAGAATAAACTTAGATAAAGCACTTGTTTATTCCCGTAAGGAAGCATAAATGTTGTTTTACATGCTCATTTTCTTTATTGTTCATATTATCTAACTATATCTACAAAAGTATATATTTCAAGTAGGGTAATACTAGTATAGTCATTTTTATATACTAGTTAAGCTACAACAATATAGAACATTAAAATAAGGAACAATAACAAACCTATCTTTAGGTTATTTAAACAAAATAGACTGAATGCAATGATAAATAACACTTAATAATGATCACATATAAAAGAACTAATTCATGTAAACAATTTAAACAGAAGTTAATTATAAAAAGAAAATGCAGGGTCGAAGCCCTCATAGTAGTAACATTGTATTTCATAATCACTTAAGTAATAATCCAAGGTTTTGTATTATTAAGTATTCTGAGCAATAATTCTATTGCATATTATTACAGTCTTTTAAGGACAGTGAAAAAGAAACTAACTAGGATAATATAAAATACTATCAACCTGTAATAATAATAATTTAACTCATTTAATTATTAAATTAAAAACTTAAAGAATAAACCAAGAAATTATTTTACACACAAGTCACTTATAGGTAACCTAGCTCAAATATATGAGCTCGAAACAAAATAATTAAAACATAATTGGGGTAACAAGTTAAGCTTTTAAAAATACCATTAATGCCAGATAAACATTATACCATAATAAGATTTCTTTTATATAGGCGAATAAGGGTAAAAACCCTAATATACAAAATTACCTTAAGAGCGTAATTTTAACTGAGTTCGTGCTCAAGGAGAAAACCCCTATGCTTAAAAACTAAACAGTATATGGCATGATAGGACGCAAGATCTATTAACATAATAGTAATTATAAACAAGTCAAAACAACATTTACAAGTAACGGCATAAGCCAGAGCACCCTGCTAGCATCAAGGGTTTAGCAATAAAAAGAAGAAAACTAAGCAAGTAGATCGAAGAACAGTAACCCATGAAGGTCACTTGCAGGCCGTAGCCTCCAACCAAAAACTGTCACTTAAGGATTGAACAAGCTTGAAATGCCATTGGTTATCCAGGGCTTACCCGTAGCCAGAGTGTCGAAGCTTTCCTCGAATTATCGTTGCCACAAGACGAGCGAGCTGTCACCTGTAGGAAGGAAAACCTAAGATTAATTAAAATCATGAATGTCAAAAGGTAATTACAAAGAAACAAGTCTGGTTTCTAATCTTATAAAAATTTTATTACCTGACAGTGAAGGTAATATAGCCACAAAGGAACAGGAGCACCACCAACAACGAAACAATGAGCCAAGTCTTCATTCTTGTAGCGACAGAGGAACCAGAGGCTCATTTACAAGCCACTGACAACAATAGAAGAAGGAGGCGTGGGCCATGGCCAAGCAAGAACTAGACAACAAAGCCAAAGTTGTAACCAACCAAGCAAGGCATGGAAATGAGATTCACAAACCCTACGACAAGGGTAGGGCTGAAAACGCAGCAAACAATTTATGTAACTATCTCTGCAAGGGCAAGCCACAGAGGAAACAACAAGGAGCCTCTTGCAGGCCGTAAAAAACTTATGTCACGACTCTCTACAGACCTTGTAGAGATATTACACACACAGTTCACATAAAAGGATTTTATTTTAGAATGGACTTAGTAGACTGAAACCAATGTAAGCCATACTCGAAGCACAACTATTAACAGCAATGTAAATGACGGCCATGGAATCAATTGCAAAGTGGCCCGAAGGCCCGAGGAACACGGAGGAAAATAACAAGAGTAGGGTTACAACAATCCTTTATACTCTCAACACTTGGCTGAGATGGAAACACATGTTCACTTAGATTTTTAAACCATGTAGTGGGTCGACGCTATAGTTCCTGCATGCAATGATTTACAATGATATATATTAAACGGTGAACAGGCATGCAAGTGTTATGTTCATTCAAATAATCATAATGTTCTGCGATTTTATATATTTTCAACCTACGGTTGAATGGATATCAAACCATTAACCCTCGTATCGTTGACAAGATTAATATTTAATCATCGTATAGTTCAGAACCATTGAATACTATCGTGTTATATTACAAAACCTTACTCGTAAACCAATCGATGGAGTGGTCTAATACCTCAATCCTTTACAACATCAAGTTATAACATGAACCTTATTATACATAAAGAGATTTACGTTGACCTAGCAATCGATGCAACGTATAGAACTATAGTTTACTCAAATAAATTCATGCATGAAAGTTTTGGATCATCGTTATGAATATATCCATTTCTTCATAGTATCGATTTTTACATATATGAATATTGGTAAGCCAGGTGCTTATCATAACTTTGTTTATGGAGAACTCCTATGATACCTTGGGAGATATCAAGTAAAGGCTATTTAATCACCTAGTAAAACTATATTATTCATTATAAAGTATTCATAAAAGTCTATGCATGGCTAATCTTGTTGCTACCAATATTTATGTTGTGACTTTATAATTTATACAACATAGTTTTAATAGAATCATGAACTTTATAAATTTTATTTGTTTATAACAAGAATGACAGGTAAACGTGTATCTTATAAACAATATAGTTTATTTGTTTTGGTGAGTATCATAGGAAACCATAAATTCAGTGGGTGGCAAAAAAACTAGGATGTAGGCTATGTGTTTTATAGAAACACTTTTATAAATCCTTTGCATAACTTAGATCAATGAAGTTTAATAGCTTATAGCTATTTAACTCAAATATGGCATGTACTAATATTTTTGGCATGTACTAATATTTTCGCCATACTTTTGATGAGTAACATAATGTTAGAACTGTCTAGTGCTTGAATGAAGTAGTAAATCAATCTTATTTGAAAGCTTGGCCTGGATTAAACTGTTGTGAATAGTAACTCAGATTCAAGAGAAATATTAATTCCTTAGAATTGCATGCTTCACTTTAATGATTAGAACTTTACAAACAGTAATATTCACTTCAGAAGATAAAACACCAAGTAGTTGGTTATATTAATACTATAAGTTGATAATGTATAACACTGATAGAACAATCATTTTAACATTTCAGGTTATGCACTCTAAAGTAGAAATAACTTACAGCAAAAGATCACAAGTTGTGAACCAAGGAAAGTATTTTTTTTTTTACAGTTGCTACTTACATTTAAGAAGGAACTCATTTACATGTATTTCGATGATAAAAATAATGGGAAGAAACAAATTTCTTGTTTTACCTCATAGAAGTAGCTTGATATATAACACCTTATCTACTAAGCTATTTATTTTACAAATAGAAATATTGCTGGATGCTTTATGGACTTAAAGACATTACTCGATCATTCATACCTGTAGAACCTGTAAGAATAAGTAAGCTTTATGCGTTAGCTTAAACGCTAAGTAAGCCCCGAAATCCAAAGACATTTCCATCTACTTGTTGCAAAATTAAGAATTCATCAACAAACTAAAAGAAGAAATAATACACAAGTTACACCTAACCTTGTATCAAAAAGTAGAATGTTGAGTTAACTTAATCTAGATTAAGTATAAACTAATCTGGTAACTGTTTCTTTTATAGCTAACTGTTAGCTGTTAGTAAACCACAGTCTCAGTATTTTATGTTCTTTTTAAAAATTTTAAATTTTTGTATAAATTTGGGGTTTTTACATGTGGTATCAGAGCACAAGGTTCAAACACTAGGCCTTGATGAAGCCCAGCTAGCTTTTAGGAAACAATAAACTGAATTATTATGCTGACATATTTTTTTTCTTTTAAATGTTATTCAACAAAGATTTTTTTTCTGAAGTTCAACAAACAGGTATGGAAAGGCTGGAAGAGTACGCAGAGGAAGAATCTCTAGTTACTGAAGCAGGAAATATGCCAAGAGATCCTATACCAGAGGATTTAACTACCAATTCCTCCAAATTGTTACAAACTGTAAAAGAACTAAAAACTGAAATGGAGTCTGTAAAGCGAGAAAATGAAAGGATTTTGAGGGCTCAAGAAGAGCTGAACCAGATCCTAACTAAAAAGTTTCAAACTGAGGGTAGGGGTAGAAGAACAGAATTAGAAGATACAAGTCATCAACGTAAATTTAAAAAGATGAAAAATACTAAAACTGAAAGTAGTTCATCTTCTGAGGTGTTTGGTGTACAACGAAATTACCATTCTACTAGTGACAGTAGTGATTATAATCAGTACACTAAAAAGAGGAAATACAAACCTTATGAGGAGATTTCCGAGGAATTAAAAAAGATGGTTATCTGGGATGAAGAAGTACTTCCAAATATATAACTATTCTAACCAGTTAAAGGATAGAATGGCTATTTATAACCTCTCAAGAAAGGTTGACATTTGGTGGCAGGATTTGAAAAGAGTTAAGGGAATAAAAGAGAAAAATGTGAACTGGAGTACCTTTAAGAGGTATTTCAAAAAGAAATTTCTGTCTGAACAATATTATGAGGAAAGAGCAAAGGAATTTTATGAGCTGAAGTTAGGGTCAATGGCAATGAAAGATATGAACAATAAGTTCTTAAGTCTACTTAGGTATGTACCATACCTTGTAGATGAGAAACCAAAGGTACATCGATTCCTCGGTTGTTTACCTTATCATATTAAGGATATGATTGAATGATAACCCAAAGACCTTAGAAGAAGCTATGAGAAAAGCTAACTTCTGTTTTGAGCAGAGTTAAGAGAAAGAAAGCTTGGACAATTGGAAGGCTAAGAAAAATAATAATCAATTTGAACAAAAGAAGAAGGATTTTGTGCCTAATAAAAACTTTAAGAACAATAAGGCCAAAAATTATCCTAATAACAAGAACTTCCAAGGAAATAAGAACAATACACCCAACAACCAGAATAATTCTAAAGGTAAGGAAATTGCAAATAATCATGGGAATTATACCAAGAAATTTGAGCGCAAAAATCCTATCAAGTGCTGGGAGTGTAATGGCCCACACTATGATTCAGTCTGTCCAAATCAGAAGAAGACTGTTAGCAGCATTCATACCATATAGGAGGAAATGACCATTGGGGAACTAGCGTGGACCATGCCCAGAATCAACGCAGCCTTGGAGAATTGACAAGTTGAATATTAGACTTCCATGGTGGAACTAGAAGGTATGATAAATCAGACCTTTGTAACTATTTTGATTGAGCCAGGAGCTAGTCCTAGTTATATTGCACCTCAGATAGTAGAAAAATGTAAGTTATCTGTTGAAAAATTTGAGAATTCTTGGTTAGTTCAATTAGCCACTAGTGCTAAAATAAAGGTAACTAGTTTTGTAAAAGAATGTGCAATAGTTATGGATCATTTTGAAACTATTGTTAAACTTAATGTTTTGCCTCTTGGTTCTTATGATTTACTGATTGGTATGGACTGGCTAAAACAACATAGAGTAATTCTAAACTGTTATGATAAAACTTTTACATGCTTAAACGGTGATGAAAAACCACTAAGTGTTAATGGAATCCCTAGAAAAACCACCATAAGATAGATTTTTTCCCTACAGCTTAAGAGAGCTGTTAGCTTATGTGAAGCTTATGTAGTAACAATAATTGACGAGGAAAGTCTAATTAAAATAGATAAGTTAAAAGTGGAAGACATACCAGTCTTAAGAGAATATATTGATGTATTTCCGTAAGAAATTTTGGGATTACCTCCAAAAAGGGAATTGGATTTCATTATTGAGCTGGTACCAGGTGCAGTACCCAACTCAAAGGCCCCTTATCGAATGAACATACTCGAACTTAATGAATTAAAATCTCAATTAAAAGAATTAACTGACAAAAAGTATATTCAACTAAGTGTATCTCCCTGGGGGGCACCTGTCATCTTCGTTAAGAAGAAGGATGGAACTATGCAACTTTGCATAGATTACAGTCAGTTAAATAAGATGACCATCAAAAATAGATATCCATTGCCTTGCATAGATGATCTGTTTGATCAACTACGTGGAGCCACGGTGTTTTCGAAAATAGATTTAAGATCTAGATATCATCAAGTAAGGATTAAAGATGAAGATATCTTTAAGACAACTTTCAGAACTAGATATGGTCATTACAAATTTGTCGTAATGCCATTCGAGCTTACCAATGCCCCAGCTATTTTCATGTGTTTAATGAACAATGTCATGCATAAGTATTTAGATAAGTTTGTGGTCGTGTTTATCAAAGACATTCTAATCTATTCAAAAGCTGAAAAAGAACTTAAAGAACATCTAAAAATTGTTTTGCAAGAGTTTTGGGATCATCAACTCTTCGCAAAGTTTAGTAAATGTGATTTATTCAAGGATAAGATTCAATACCTAGGACATGTGGTGACCAAGGAAGGGATTTTCGTAGAACCTAAAAAGATAAGGGCATTCAAAGATTGGCCGATTCCTAAGGATGTGACGGATGTTCGATCTTTTATGGGCATTACCGGTTACTACCGGAGGTTCATTGAGGGTTTTTCGAGGATAAAAAATTCGAGAAATTCCTTGCAGAAGAAGGGTAAAAGTTTGACTGGAATTAGAAATGCGAAGAAAGCTTTAAAAAGTTAAAAACTTTATTAACCAACGCACCTATTTTAAGAATTACTGATCGTAATAAAAAATTTGTAGTGTGCACTGATGCCTGTAATGATGGCTTAGGCGGTGTTTTGACTCAAGAAGGGCATGTTATTGCCTATGAATCAAGAAAGTTAGAAGTTCATGAAAAGAATTATGCAACATATGATCTGGAATTAGCAGCTGTAATACACGCCTTAAAGATGTGGCGACATCCCCTAATTGGCAGAAAATTTATTTTAATGACTGATAATAAAGGATTGAAGTATCTGTTAGATCAGCCTAATCTAAATGCCAGACAAGCTAGGTGGTTAGTTTTCTTAAGCGAATATGATTTTGAAATTCAACATATAAAAGGTAAAGAAAATAAAGTTGCCGATGCATTAAGTAGGAATGCAAGGCTGAATTTTGCAGCAGCTATCAGCACCTATGCTACAGATTTCGATGAACAACTTAAAGAAGGAATAGAACAAGATGAGATTTACCAGAGTTTGCAAGATAAAACTAAATAAATCCAACAGAAAAATTAAGTAAAGGTTACATTTTAAATGAAAAAGATTTTTTACTATATAAGGATAGAATATATGTACCTAACGTACCTAAAGTTAAACTGTTAAAAGAAATGGAAGAAATTGTAAAACAAGTGCAGGAAAATATGAAAGTGTTATAGGATCGGAAAAAAAGTCAAGCAGACTTAAAAAGAACTCCAAAGGAGTTTCAGGTAGGTGAACATGTGTTCATCAAGGTAAGGCCAAAAAAGAGCTCTCTAAGACTGGGAAGTTGTGTAAAATTGGCACCTCGTTACTATGGACCATTTGAAATTTTGTCTAGAATTGGACAAGTAGCTTATCAATTAGCATTACCACCCAATTTAAGAGTACATAATGTTTTTCACATTTCCGTACTAAAGAAATATGTTCACGATGCTACTCATGTTGTTAACTGGAATGATGTACAGGTGGAACCAGAAGGAGATTTTTTGGTGGAACCGGAATGTATCCTCGGGCGGAGGTAGATCACACTTTGGAAC
Organism: Pseudotsuga menziesii; assembly: GCA_001517045.1. Classification (NCBI taxonomy): domain Eukaryota; kingdom Viridiplantae; phylum Streptophyta; class Pinopsida; order Pinales; family Pinaceae; genus Pseudotsuga; species Pseudotsuga menziesii. The sequence continues at coordinate 274,610 of LPNX010686861.1, forward strand.
CACACCATTGGATAGGTGAAGGTGCAATGGAAGCACCTTAGTCTAGAGGAAGCCACCTGGGAATTGGAAAGTAAAATGCGAGATGCATATCCAATTCTATTCCAGGGGTGAGGATGAAGAATAAATAACATCGAGGACGATGTTATATTCTAAGGGGGTGTGTATGTCACATACCCCAATTTTGCAAAAAATAATATTATCATATTTGATTTTATTTCAAGACAATATGTTAAATTTTATGCTAAGTTGTAATTGATGACTCAGCAGAGTCAATGATGTTGAATGTAATTCTGAACATTTTAATTATAAATAAATAAAAATTGGAGACAACAACTTGGGAGAGCTGTTAAAAGAGTGTTTATTGGTCAAGTTGGTGGAGGAGACTGGGTGGAGAACATATGGACAAGTGGCAACATCCTCAAACACTTCCAATGTTGCAGGTGGAAACCTCCCTACATTTGGGGTCATGATCCCCCAAGAAAGTGGGATCAGAGCAGGTGGCTCAATTAATGACAACTAACCCAAAAAGACCTAGGCAATCTTAATAAAAATGCCCATTGAAGAGAGTTGGGGCTGCTCATTCCAAGAAGAGAATCATTCAAGTGAATGTAATTCAAAGGATTTCATTGGGAAGGGAATTTGTGGAAGGTGTTTGAGGGGTATACTGCATAAAGTGATCTAGTGCAGCTTCTTAGCTGAAAGATCTTACTGCTGAGTGTAGGGTGATTCTGAGTCATTGGACTAGTATATGGTTGCTTGCTCCAACAGTTCTCAGCCAAGGAGACCAGGAACAAGCTCGGGGTCCTAAGAAGACACTATTTGAGTGCTCTCCAGGAGTTGGTAGGGAGGAATGGCCTCCCAACGCTGTTGTTGTCCAGCTTAAAAACAGGTTCTACAGTATTTTATTTACTGTGTTAGAAGTTTATATTTGAGACTGAATGATTAATGAATGATTACATGTTTGGTAGTGAACTGATAGAGCTTGTAATCATTTAGTTATTTGAAATATTGAATCTTTAATTGATCAAAAATAATCCTAACCTGTGTTTTTCCATGTCTGGAATGGACCAGACCGTACTCTAGCACAGGCAGTGTATTTTTAAATAGATGAAGGATATGATAGAAATCTGGATTGAATAGAGTTATTTTGTATTTCAGAATAACGAAATAATTTATTTATGTATATAGTTGTTTTCAGAAAAGAATATTAACCTGTCTAGTTAGGTTTATTGTTTAAACCAAACTGTTATAATAAGAATTCTAGCAAAGGAAGAATCATAATACTTTACAGATAGCAGGTTTATTTCTTTAACAAGTTGTTATAGTAAATAGGTATTATTCTTATACAAAAATTTTATTCTGTAAAAATTATACTAGTAACCTGTAACAGAGGTAAAATAATCAACTTAGATAAAGCACTCATTTATTCCTGTAAGGAAGAATAAATGTTGTTTTACATGCTCATTTTCTTTATTGTTCATATTATCTAACTATATCTACAAAAGTATATATTTCAATCAGGGTAATACTAGTATAGTCATTTTTATATACTAGTTAAGCTACAACAATATAGAACATTAAAATAAGGAACAATAACAAACCTATCATTAGGTTATTTAAATAAAATAGACTGAATGGAATGATAAATAACACTTAATAATGATTACATATAAAATAACTAATTCATGTAAATAATTTAAACATAAGTTAATTATAAAAAGAAAATTCAGGGTCGAAACCCTCATAGTAGTAACATTGTATTTCATAATCACTTAAGTAATAATCCAAGGTTCTGTATTATTAAGTATTCTGAGCAATAATTCTATTGCATATTATTACAGTCTTTTAAAGACAACGAAAAAGAAACTAACTAGTGTAATATAAAATACTATATACCTATAATAATAATAATTAACTCATTTAATTATTAAATTAAAAACTTAAAGAATAAACCAAGAAATTATTTTACACAGAGGTCACTTATAGGTAACCTAGCTCAAATATCTAAGCTCGAAACAAAATAATTAAAACATAAATGGGGTAACAAGTTAAGCTTTTAAAAATACCATTAATGCTAGATAAACATTATACCGTAATAAGATTTCTTTTATAGAGGCGAATAAGGGTAAAAACCCTAATATACAAAATTACCTTAAGAGCGTAATTTTAACTGAGTTCATGCTCAAGGAGAAAACCCCTATGCTTAAAAACTAAACACAAGTAACGGCATAAGCTAGAGCACCCTGCTAACATAAAGGGTTTAGCAATAAAAAGAAGAAAACTAAGCAAGTAGATCGAAGAACAGTAACCCATGAAGGTCACTTGCAGGCCGTAACCTCCAACCGAAAACTGTCCCTTAAGGATTGAACAAGCTTGAAATTCCATTGGTTATCCAGGGCTTACCAATAGCCAGAGTGCCGAAGCTTTCCTCGAAGTATCGTTTCCACAAGACGAGCGAGCTGTCACCTGTAGGAAGGAAAACCCAAGCTTAATTAAAATCACTAATGTCAAAGGCTAATTACAAAGAAACAAGTTCAGTTTCTAATCTTCTTGAAATTTTATTACTTGACAGTGAAGGTAATATAGCCACGAAGGAACAGGAGCACCGCCAACAATGAAACAATGAGCCAAGTCTTCATTCTTGTAGCGACAGAGGAACCAGAGACTCATTTACAAGCCAGTGACAATAGTAGAAGAAGGAGGCGTGGGCCATGGCCAAGCAAGAACCAGACAACAAAGCCAAAGCTATAACCAACCAAGCAAGGCATGGAAATGAGATTCACAAACCCTACGACAAGGGTAGGGCTGAAAACACAGCAAACAATTTATGTAACTATCTCTGCAAGGGAAAGCGACGGAGGAAACAACAAGGAGCCTCTTGCAGGCTATAAAAACCTTATGTCACGACTCTCTACAGATATCGCAGAGATATTACACACGTAGTTCACATAAAAGGATTTTATTTTATAATGGACTTAGTAGACTGAAACCAATGTAAGCCATACTCAGAGCACAACTATTAACAACAATGTAAATGGCGGCCATGGAAACAGTTGCAGAGCGGCCCGAAGGCCCGAGGAAAATGGAGGAAAATAACAAGAGTAGGGTTACAACAATCCTTTATACTCTCAACACTTGGCCGAGATGGAAACACGTGGTCACTTAGATTTTTAAACCATGCAGTGGGTCGATGCTATAGTTCTTGCATGCAATGATTTACAATGATATATATTAAACGGTGAACATGCATGCAAGTATTATGTTCATTCAAATAATCATAATGTTCTATGATTTTATATATTTTCAACCTATGCTTGAATGGATATCAAAAGATTAACCCTCGTATCGTTGAAAAGATTAATATTTAATCATGATATAGTTCAGAACCATTGAATTCCATTGTGTTATATTGCAAAACCTTACTAGTAAACCAATTGATGGAGTGGTCCAATACCTCAATCCTTTACGACATCAAGTTATAACGTGAACCTTGTTATACATAAAGAGCTTTATGTTGACCTAGCGATCGATGCAACGTATAGAACTATAGTTTACTCAAAATAATTCATGTATGAAAGTTTTGGATCATCGTTAAGAATATATCCATTTCTTCATGGCATCGATTTTTACATATATGAATATTGGTAAGCTAGGTGCTTATCATAACTTTGTTTATGGAGAACTCGTATGATACCTTGGGAGATATCAAGTAAAGGCTATTTAATCACCTAGCAAAACTATATTATTCATTATAAAGTATTCATAAAAGTCTATGCATGGCTAATCTTGTTGCTACCAATATTTATGTTGTGACTTTATAAATTTATACAACATAGTTTTAATAGAATCATGAACTTTATAACTTTTATTTGTTTATAACCAGAATGACGAGTAAACATGTATCTTATAAACAAGATAGTTTATGTGTTTTGGTGAGTATCATAGGAAACCATAAATTCAATGGGTGGCAAAAAAACTAGGATGTAGGTTATGTGTTTTATAGAAACACTTTTATAAATCCTTTGCATAACTCGGATCATCGAAGTTTAATAGCTTATAGCTATTTAAATCAAATATAGCATGTACTAATATTTTCACCATACTTTTGATGCGTAACATAATGTTATAACTATCTAGTGCTTGAATGAAGTAGTAAATCAATCTTATTTGAAAGCTTGGCCTGGATTAAACTGTTGTGAATAGTAACTCAGATTCAAGAGAAATATTAATTCCTTAGAACTGCATGCTTCACTTTAATGATCAGAACTTTACAAATAGTAATCTTCACTTCAGAAGATAAAACACCAAGTAGTTGGTTATACTAATACTATAAGTTGATAATGTATAACACTGATAGAACAATCATTTTAGCATTTCAGGTTATGCACTCTAAAGTAGAAATAACTTACAGCAAAATATCACAAGTTGTGAACCAAGGAAAGCATTTTTTTTTACGGTTGCTACTTACATTTAAGAAGGAACTCATTTACATGTATTTCGATGATAAAAATAATGAGAAGAAACAAATTACTTGTTTTACCTCATAGAAGTAGCTTGATATATAACAACTTATCTACTAAGCTATTTATTTTACAAATAGAAATATTGTTGGATGCTTTATGGACTTAAAGACGTTACTTGATCATTCATACCTGTAGAACCTATAAGAATAAGTAAGCTTTCTGTGTTAGCTTAAAAACTAAGTAAGCCTTGGAATCCAAAGACATTTCCATCTACTTGTCTCAAAATTAAGAATTCATCAGCAAATTGAAAGAAGAAATAATACACAAGTTACACCTAACGTTGTATCAAAAAGTAGAATGCTGAGTTAACTTAATCTAGATTAAGTATAAACTAATCTGGTAACTGTTTCTTTTATATCTAACTGTCAGATGTTAGTAAACCGCAGTCTCAACATTTTATGTTCTTTTTTAAAATTTAAAATTTTTGTTTAAATTTGGGGTTTTGACAGTTACAACAGGCTTGTCATCTTGTAGGTTCACAAAGTCAGTGTTAATGTGCACCTTGGGCTGAAGGGAATTTAGAATGGAGGACTTGAATGCATCATTCTTCATTAGCTCAATTAAAGGGAAAGGGGTTTTCAATTTTTGAATTTTAGACTCAAGGTTGAAAGAATAATGCAGCCTATCTGGAAACCTTGCCTCATGAGCTGTAGGGTTGAGTTGGACTTGATCAGGTGTGGCTGAAGGTGCTAGTTTATGCAATGCCTTGAATGGGACAACCACCTTTCTAGATGGTGCAACAGGCTACTTGACAGGTAAACCATTCTTCTTGAGGGGAGCAACAAGCCTAGACCTCAATTTGTAACCTCCCTGACCATCAGCCTGATAGACATCCTCTTCAGTGATCTAATCATCAATCAGGGCTTCCTCCTATTCTTCCTATGTCAGAAAAGAACAGTCCACCTCATCCTCCATGTAGTGGATATTGTCTTCAGCTTCTCCTTCTTCTTCAACGAATTCTGGCTCTTCTTCCAATACAACATTTTGAAATGGAGCTCTTATCCTCTGATCTTCCCCTTGATTTATCTCCCTTCTGAGAATCTGAACTGGGGGGGTTTCCTCTTCTATAAGGAACAAAATTTGGGTTTCGAGGAGCAAAGTCACTTGGCCCTTTACCCCTCACAGGTAGATGTCCTTGGTCCTTCAATTTAGACATTTATGCAGTTAGGTTATCTAACAGTTTGGTCATTTTTTCAATCTTGTTCTCTAATGCAGAAGCCCCACTAGAGTTTGCTTGCTGCTTTTTCTTGTCTATCTTCCCTTTGACCTTATGAGATGCCAGAATGTTTGACTCTACCTCCAGGGCAGCATCCTGCATGAGTGATAAGGAGGTAGACCTCCTTTCTCTGAGAAGTAGGTAGAAGTCAGAGTCAAAGGCATTTGCATAAGTTATCCTATCTGAGGTATCTGTGGGCTTAATTTTAGTAGGGATCTTGCTGTACATATTGTTGAATCTCTTGGTAAAGTTGGAGGCAGACTCCCCATTTTCTCTTTTCAGGTTGTTGAATTCTGTGATATAGTAGAGGTGGTCTCTCCTTTCTCCCCAATGCTTTAGGAAAATGTCATCTAGGGCCTCTATGCCTGCCACTGATCCAGCAGGCAGTTCCTTAAACCACTTTTTAGCCTGGCCATCTAGGCTTTGCACAAACACCCTAGTCCATACGTCTTCTTGTTCTATGTTAATATTTTCAGCATAGCTGTAAAATGCCTCTAGATGTTCTTCAGCAGTGAAATCCCCTTCCCCTGTAAACTTAGGAATATACTTGAGATAATCCCCAGTAGGCATGGCTACGAGGGGATTTGGAAAAATTAGGGGTGAATACCTAGCTACCAGGATCCTTTCCATCTTGGTCAATTGAGGAGAAACCATATTGGAAATGGGTATGGGCAGGGTTGGGGAAGGCAACACTGATGGAAATACTTGCTGAGAAGGTGGTGGTATACTTATCCCCGTGGAGTCGCCAGGGATTGGATATTCACAAGCATCAGTGCTTGAAGATGCCCAAACCCTAGATTTTTCTGATGTATCTAAAAATTCCTGGGAATTAAGATTTTCAGCAGAAGAAATAATAACATAAATATTTCTTGAAATATCGGATGTAGCTTTTTGTGCAGCATTGCTGGTCTGTCTTAGTAAAGCCCTGGCTCTTCTCAAAATATCTTCTGGATCTGAAACTGGTGTTGCTGGTGGCCTCTTTGGGTTTTCTCTGGTACTTGGTCTTCTTGAAGCCACCTTATATCAATGGAGTCTCCAGAAAGATGATTACAACCAGAATAGTGTCCAAGCTTTGTCTATCATCAAAGCAAGGTTCTATGTCGTCTCCCAGGGAAGCTGAGCTTCAGTCTCCTCTCCCCAGCAACGACGCGAATTTGTTACCACTCCGGGAAACTCCTCTAGGTTGTAGCTTGAGGATGCCTAGTAAATTTAAATATTTTTAGGGTTTTCTGATATGGATTAAGTCAAGTGAAGCTCACTCAATTACAAGGCTTTTAGTTACAACTTGTTCAGTAGTTTGATAATAAGGTGCAGTGATGGAGAACTCATCAAGCTGGCAGACTTACATACAAAATAGATGCATATAAATGGCTAAATATTGACAAGGATGGTACTTATAAATCAAATCACATTAACTCACCAATAAGATGGTAGCTATTAGCTATTAATCAACTTGAAAATAACCTAAATACACATTTAGGCATAAGTACATGAAAGATAAAGATGATGGCTGAACAAATCATAACAAAAGAGCTTATATTTCAGAATGAACAAGACGAGAAGCTTAACAATAGAATATGATTATAAATACCTGAATTCAAACCTTTATTATCAAATTGATCTTAGGCTTTATAGCCTTTTTACAAAAGTATAGATCCTGAAACTTCGATCTGCTTTCACAAATATACTCAAAAGTGATAGTTTTTCCAAATTTGGGTTTCAAACCCTACCTAACTATTTGTCTAACTATGATGAAGATTAGTTCACTGATTTGAACATTAAATAACTCAAGTAGTCTCTAGTGATCACTGCTGTTGGTCCACTGTAATTTAGCCGCCAAAAGCCAACGTTTCGGCGGTTAATTGACGTGATCTTTCTTGCTTAATCCGTTGGAATTTTCTACCCCTGTCGTCGTGGTCGGCGATCGAAATCTCTAACCTAAACGATCGAAACCTCAAACCTAAATGTGGTTGTAGTGTCAGCGATTTAAACCACTACTGGCGTGACGGTTAGGCATTAGCGATCGGAAGCTCTAACCTGAACGATTAGAACCTCAAACCTGAATGTGGTTGTAGTGTCAACGATTTAAACCACTACCGATGCGACGGTTAATCATCGACGATCAAAAGTTATAACATGAACGATTGGAACCTCAAAACTGAACGTTGCCGCAGTGTCGATGTTTTAAACCATTACTGTTGCGACGGTTAAGCATCGAAGGTCGGGAAGACCAACCACTAATGTGTCGACGATCAGAACCTCAAACCACTAAAACATCGAAACCTCAAAACTGAACGCTGCCATAGTGTCGACGTTTCAAACCACTACTGTCGCGATGGTTAAGCATCGACGATCGAAAGCTATAACCACTAATGCGTCGATGATCGGCACCTCAAACCACTAAAACATTGGAACCTCAAAACTGAACGCTGCCGCAATGTTGGCGTTTCACACCACTACTGTCGTGACGGTTAAGCATCGACGATCGAAAGCTATAAACACTAATGCGTCAATGATCAAACCTCAAACCACTAATGTGTCGGTGATTGGAACCTCAAAACTGAATGTGTCAGTGCTTTAAACCACTAACTTGTTAGTGATCGGAACCCCAAAACTGAAGGCATCGGTGCTTCAAACTGCAAGATTCCTCGTAGTATCGGCGGTATAGAGGAACAAACCTCCAAAATGCCGATGTTTTAGAGGATTAAACCTCCGACCTGCTGTCAAAAATGTTCTAATCTGCCGAAGACGACCCTTTTCGGTGGCTAATGAGATGTTCTGAGCCTCGCCTAAGCCACCGAAAGCTACAACTTGTGAATTTTCACCCAAATAAAAAACAACGGCTTTCAAACTGTCAGTGATATTCACATCCTTTGTCACATGAGTTAAATTCTTCATACTGTTAAAATAAATGATTTTGGGAGATAACACTATCCACTTAGCTACACTATAGTCCAAGTTCATAAGCAGTCTAGTTTCACTTTTCCTTTTCCTTAGTTGAAAGAAATAACTTTAGAGAATATTGTCATTCTTGTGAAGATGTATAAAAAGAGTAATATTCTTTAATTGCACAACTCAATCCTTACGATTTACTTGCATGCCAACAATTATATGTAAATGATACATTAAAACAGTTGCATTTATTGCAACTAACCTGAATTCTCTTCACAACAACTTTAACTTTCACGTCCTACCTCCATTTAGTAATCTAATGACATTCACCCATAAAAATATTCACAAATTAATTAGCAACTCTTTATAAAGTAAATAACATTCACTTTAACAGTTACATACAAGATAGCATCCTCAAATAACATTCACTTCTCTAATCATTCTTGATATAACCAAAACTAACCATTTCTAGGTCTACTAATTCATGAACTATGATGACAACAAGACTAGCTTAACAAAACATAATTCTCCCTTATAGTATATTTATTTAAGACCCAAAGTCGTATGCTAGTTATGTGCATTCATATAGGAGAAAAATCAGAGGTCTTGTCCACACTAACTCCTCACGTTTCTTTATGGACCCAATCTTGAGAACCATTAGTTCTTCCTACCTATGATCCAATATGCCCAATCAAAGCAATTTATTTTTGGTTATAATTAATCATACACATCAACAACAATTATGCCATTGCCAACATATTGTGCATATATGCAATTCTACTATGGTGTTTTAATTGTAACCTTCAACTTCCACGTATCAGTTTAACCATGCAACTATTTTTCCTACTTACATGAAATTCCAAATGTAAACATGTGTTCACAGTAAATATAATGTTAGTATTTATACATATGTGCCTTTAACACCATTAACATTCATTCGATACAATTTATATTTTGCATAATAATAACAATATGCCTCTAACCTAGTTACTCTTTTAGCATCACCTATCTTCATGCTTAAATATTTTTACTATACGTGATAACTTTAGCTAATCTTTACGAGAATTTAAGGGGAATGTAATTTATCCTTTCCTAAATGATCAACTTATCGAGTTCCATTTAATTGCTACCTTGTTATCTCCAAGAAAATTTTACTACTTGTCTCTCTAAAAAATATGTATGAGGTAAGTGTTATATATATATTCCCTAACATAATGGAACCTATAAACAAGATTGAAACAAATTCTCATGAGCCACTTACATTTATCTATTACTAATAGCGTACACCAAAATAGGTCCATAAGGCTTATATGCAATTAATCAATATTCAATTTTTGACCATATCTTTACCACTCCTACATTTATTGATAACGACGTAACCTTTCCAATGCTACTTTATAACATACGTCATGTTCTTCTAACGATCCTTAACAACAACATTCACCATGTTTCTCAATGTAATCTAATACAATTGTCAACATGGAAGTTCTAAGAATCCTTTCCAAGATATATAACATTATTAATGGCTAGTTCAAAAACCATGAATATAGGTTTTAAAGGTTACTCTTTTCAGCAATTAAAATTCGACATTATTCATAAGGGAAATTACCATAACATTTCCATTGACCATGAGTTCATCTCCGAATACTTCTATACCTCATTAAACTTATTTTTGAAGCTCAATAGAGATGAAACAATTTTCTTAGCAATTCGTAAAACATATTCGGAAATAATAGAAAAATACTTATATACTTGTCTTGTTAGGTCCCACATTGTGCATCTTAAGCTTCTGTTGTTGTAGCTATGTGTGAACTAGCTGGTTCCTATTATCTCTAAATAGCTTGTTCGTTAGTTCCTTAAAATTTGTAGGATCCCTTTTGAGCCCAAATAGGTCCAAGTGCTGCAACCTTAGATCTGATACCATATGTGAAATACCCCAATAACTGTCCGTAGATCCTTGGGTATAAGGTGTAAATTTTTCCTTACCATGAAAATAATTAAGCACATAAATATTTTTAACCCCATGCATATTAAAGCTTGAAATCAAGCCTAAAGGTTATAAGCTTGTAGAACAAACAATGATATATACCCAAAAAAATGGAGACCCTTATAGATTTCCCACTGAACCCCTAATTACTAGACATTCTTCATTATTGAACTAGTCATAGACAACATAAGCAAGGCTACATTATAATACTACTGCCGTAAACATCATAAGGTTGAAGCCATTCTAAAATGGTATATATGAAATAATACAATTATTTAAAATTACCCACATTCACCTTATGTCCAAACACCTATCACTACATTTCAATACATGAGGCACATATTTAAGTCTTGACAATCATAATCAAAACTTCTAGCAAATCCCTAACATATTCAATAGTAAAATGTTCCTACTCATAACATGAGTACATCTATAGAAACATTCCACCAATCTGCCCTCCGAGAGGGATGATAAACCTGGTAAACCTTCTTCTGCAACCACCCTTAAGATCATGTTAAATATACCTCAGATCTTCATAGAATAATAAAGAACATAACAACATTACTTAACAAGAGGGTAACATGATATATTACATTTCTTAATAAAAACAATCATTATAGTTACTTCCCAATTTGAATGAAACCAGGGTGACTGAAAACGTCCCATGACTTTTACTCCCAACCATTGGCTCTATCTGGCATAGCTTTTCCCGCCTAGAGCCACCCCTGAGCTGGGAAACGAATCCACTAGGACAAAGTATAACGAAGAGTCCACTTTCCAAAATCTCTCGACTTGATCTTATAGTACAAGTTACTAGTTGCACTTAAATAACAGAACGCAACAACTAGTAGTTTACAAGCTGTACGACATTCGATTTACAACATTTCATTCTACTAAAATAAACAAAGTAGGTATTGGGTCTCTATAGTCAGACTCTATGGTTCTAGATAATGCATAAGGACTTGATCTTTACCATTCGTATAATGGATCTAAACTTTGTAAACCCTATATCTCATTTTGAACATGGAAACGTACACAAAGGGTTTTATGGGTGGAGGTCTCAATCCACAAACATATAATCAGTTTTGTTCATTTCAAAAGTAGGAATAGGGTGTTTCCCCTCAAGGCAGAGGTTACCCTGATATACCCATCCACATCTAATCATAAAAATCAACGAAAGAGAAAGGTTTGTTTTCACTTTTTGTGTTGGGGTCGCGATCAGGGTTTTTAATACACCCATCTGTTGGATTTCAAAGTTCGCGATCTGCTTAGAGACCGTTTTGATAAATACAAGGCATAAGTATACTGTTACCAAAAAGTGGCCACAAAAATAGTTCACTTTGACTTGTTCCTAGCAACCATGAAACACAGGAATAGAAGGATCTTATTGTAGACTTCTATAAAATGCATCCAGGGAATTTTATTCCAGAAAATTCAAGAAACACACCATAAAACCAACTCCAAATCTTTTAATTAACATGTAAACTTTAATGAAGAAGTTGGAAAGGAATATTCATTTCACATCTTTAAGGGAAACCATGCATAAACCCTATTCCAGAACTTTGGTGAAGACGCAGCGATGAGGGGACTACTACAGATATTCAAGATAACCACATGCATAAACAAACACCTTAGAACTTTTAAGGAAAACATAGGCAAGGAATATTTATTCTAGCCTTTAGCAAAACGTAGGAAAATCGAAACACGTTCTATTTCTTTACTGAAAACGAAAACCCACATTACTGATCCTGATAAAATATGCGTTAAAAAATACAAACCAAAATTCCCAATGCATTAAGGAATGCAGGCAAAGAAAATGCATTAACAATACATGCAAAACGCCTTTAGACAATGCAGAACAAAAACACCCAACGCATTAAGTAATGCAGGCAAGAAATACATTAACAATACATGTGAAAAATTCCCAATGCATTAAGGGATGCAGGAAAAGAAAATGCATTAACAATATATGCAAACGCCTTTAGACAATGCAGGCAAAAACGCCCAATGCATTAAGTAATGTAGGCAAGGGATGCTTTAAAAAATATAGGCACAACGCCTTTAAACAATGCAAGCTAAAACACACAACGCATTAAGCAATGCAGGCACACAATAGATCAAACTCAGGTATATAATATACCCAAAAATTCGTTGCTTCGTGCAGATCCCCTAAACGTATCAAACAATTATAGGACAAAACACCTTCACAATACATGCTAGAAATGCATTTAAATAATATATATATATATATATATATATATATATATATATCCACCCTTAAGATAGGTATTTTATAATTCATTTCCCTCATTAGTTTATATCCGGGATCCTCTATACTTATATATATACACCTTTGTACATATATGTTACTTTTACTTCATATATTAAAATACCATCTTTGTGCTTTTCTGAAAATAATTCATCTTATATAATTCTTTATGGAAAAAATATTATTGACCATAACTTTTCCAAGAGAAAGCTTTTAAGATTCTTGTTAAAAGTTCTAAGGAGGTCTCCTTGGCACTTGATGCCAAAAGTGGATCATACAGACCCATTATTTAACCATGCAATCATCCTATTCACGACTTACTTCAGCATAGGATAACATCTAAGAGCTTAGGTCATAAAGGGAATCACTATTCTTCTACGAGTTCCCAAGGCTTCAATCGTCATTTCAACGTACCACATAGTGGATTCGTTCCCAATCGTTCTTAGTCATGTCAAGTTTTCAGTCCCCAAACCCTATCAATTTTATCCATAATTTTTAGAAGGTTAGAATGAGTACTTACAGTGCCGATTTACTTACAGTATATGCTTTTAGGTCAAGGTAGAATGGGGATGTTACAAGATCTGTGTATGAAGGGATAATGTGATGCTTTCTGCTTACTGTCATCTTTTAGATATGTTTTTCCCACTGGTATATCTGATGTAAAGATGAATGAATAAGTGTGACATGATGAATGGTTCAGTAAGTAGATTAGATTTGGAAATTAAGCTGACAAACAGTCCATGCCCCAACCCTCCTCTATACTACGGAAACTTGGTTCCGACAGCTCTCCCTTTAACATCTCGAGTGAGACCTCATCTGCTCTGCGGGTGTTGTTGGATAGGGTAAAACTTGTATGGGTCGATGCTCAGGGAGATCACGACGTGTTGAGCGTCGACAGAGTGGAACCCATGTCGACTGGGTTTTGTTGGTTGGGACTGCGCCAACAATGTGGAACAAGTATTCGTAGTTGAAAATGAGTTTTCCATGATTTTCTACATTGGTATGAATATTTTGCAAAGTTTTAGAATTTGGATTTTGTTATATGATTTAGATTTTGGGTAGGCACTTTGGTTATTAACCATTGAATCCATAGATACTATTTTTCCATTGCTTGAATTGACAATTTAAATTATATTTTGATCCATTGTGTTGTGCTTCGCTATTTATATTAATTACATGAAAATGTGAGTTATAAGCATGTTTACCTTTTCTTTTAAGAAGTTTGTTGATACTATTTCTATGTATTCTTTTAACCTTGTTTGTCAACATACTCTAGGACATTGTCATGTGCATGGGGACTTGATATAGAGTATAGTTTCTTCATGTTCTTGTGCTCACTTTGGATATATTTGTATTATAATTGTATCATAGACATCCTAATTTTTTATTGGCCTTTCTTATTGTTTATTGTGATGTCCTTAGGCCTGAATGCAAGGTCAAGGACACTCGGAAACCCAAGGGGGAGGTTGAATCAAGGAAACAAAATAACGGGAACTAAGGCTAGGCCTGTATGCTAAAGAGCCACTAAAATAAAACATTCAACCTTTTAAATTAAATGCACGAAATATAAATGTAGATAGTTCCCCAATGCACATGCTATGCAAGGCAATTCCAGGCATGAAGTGTAACCAGATCTGAGCAAGCCATTAACATGATCTCAAACATGAAATATCATATCTATTACAACCATTTAAACTTTAATATAATAAGATTTACAATCCACCATAAACAATGTATATAAATAGATCTACAAGCTGCCACAATCAACCATATTAATGGTGTTAAAAATCAAATATACTAATTCCTACTAACAACCTTATTAACATAAACAAAATCGGTGATGAAGGTTGCCATCTAAAACCATATAAATGAGAAATAGAACAAATCTCATGGCTTCCACCTACAACCATGTAAATGACAACAAAATCAGATCTATGTGCATATATATATATATATATATATATATATATATATATATATATATATATATATA
>LPNX010686861.1:289578-301894 GCA_001517045.1 Pseudotsuga menziesii
GCTCATGCATCTTTCAACATGACAGTCACCCTTGAGCTGAGGCCATAGATCCATAGGAGAGGTACTCTCAAAACTAAAAGGTATGGTGTGCTCATGTCAACACCAATAACATTGCCACACAAAAACAACTATATCTTAGTTAAATGAAAACCTTTTTCAATGAAACAAAAAATATTCCTTATTGTGAACACCATTCTGGATGCAATGGAATAGGCCTCACAACCCAAAAATTCTCATAAATATCTAAACCATAACATATGGTTGTGCTTGTCTCAACATCGTGAGAACACCACAACTACACCTTTCACCATATCAACTTTCCCTTCCATCTACACTACATGGTGAGTTGTGACTCCCCTCACTACACAATCCCTCAAGATATCACCACCCTGACCTAGGATTTACGAGCTATATTGGAAAGAGACAAGTAATGTGAAGAGCCATGTTGTGTAAGCATAAATCAATTTTCAGTCCCCATTATAGGGTCTTCAAACTTCATTACAAGGTCTTCAATCTTCTTGAAATACAATGCATCTCCTACTTGAGAGTATGTATTTTCCATACGAGAGAGAATTCCTTTGCAATGGAGAGATCAAAGAGAGAATAATAGTGAAAGAGATCCAATTTGAATCCTTCTATAGCCATTGGAATTCTCAAGAGAGCGACTTGAATTCCAAGAGACGTAACTCAAATTCATTAGGGGTTACTCAATTCATGAGAGAGAGGTTACAGTTAGAAATTCCCTTTCTTAGAATAGCAAAAGGTGAAACAATAGGTGGGGTTACACTTTTTCAAGGAGTTCATGCTAAAAATAGCCAGTGAGGGCACATGGGAGCATGAGGAGCATCATAAGAGGCTTAGAATAGCCAAGGAGGGCGCACTAGACAAGAGGGTGTAATAGAACCTACATAACTAAAATACTAAAAAATAGGGCCCAACAAGTAATGTTGGGGAGAGCAACAACTCCTAGTTCCAAACCCCCTCATATGTGGAATCCATACCCCCCCATTCTCGTTAGTTGTCCATGTTGAAATAGTTATTTATTAAATAATAAAAATAATGTCCAAGTCCTTAGTCCTAACACCTTATTCCATAATAACAAAACAATTCATAACATATGTCTATGGCTTAAAATCTGGGGTCTTAAATCCTCTCCCCTTTAAAACAATGCATTATCCTCGATGCATACTTATTACATACATGTTGCAACACAAAATTTCAATAATGACGAGGGTATGCCTCTCTCATAGTGCCTTCCAGCTCTCAAGTAGAATCTTTAGGATTGTAATGGGTCCATTGGACCTTTACTTGGTTGATCTCTCGATTATGTGGAAACTTGAATTTCTTCCCAATATGGAAATTGGTTGTACTGAAAAATCCATTTATGGTTCCACTTGAATCACATTCCAATCAATCACATGATTCACATTAGGTAAATAATTTTTCAACAAAGATACATTAAATACATTATGCACTTTTATGCAATAAGGAAATGGAAGCTCATATGCAATGGGACTTATCCTAGCTAAGATCTCAACGGGTTCACAATATCTAGAAACTATCTTGGAACAATTCCTTAAGTTCAAGGATCTCTTCCTAGGTCTACTTTAAAAAATACATGATCTCCAACTTTAAACTATCTATCAATTATGTTACGATCTCCATAAATTTTCTGTCTATCTTGAGTTGCTTTTGGTTTCTCCTTGATCTTAATATTCTGTTTTTCTATGTATTTTAGAAGTTCAGGTCTGATGATGATTTTGTATGTTGGATTATCCCAATTGATAGGAGTTTTGCACTTTCTCCCATACAATGCCTCAAAAGGAATCATCTTCATAGAAGCATGATATCCATTATTATAGGAAAAATCTACCAAGTGCGAATAGTCCTCCCACTTGGATGGTTGATCCATTACATACATTATCAACATATCCTCAATCATCTGATTAAGTGTTTTTGTTTGACCATATGTCTAAGGATTCTATGATGTACTCATGTTCATATTTGTGCCAAATCCTTAGACAACCATTTCCAAAAGTTAGAAGTAAACTTTGCATCTTTGTATGACACTATAGCTTTTGGAATCCCATTTAGTTTAACAACCTCTTTCATGTAGATGTCTGAAATGTTAGTTGTCTTATGAGTTGTATTTACTAGAATAAAGTGTGCAAATTTAGTCAACTTTTCCACCACCACCATGATGACATCATTGTGTAGTCTTGTCTTAGGCAATTTTATGATGAAATATATCGTCACTACATCCCACTTCCATTCAGGTATAGGTAATGGATGTAACAAATCAACTGGATAATGATGCTCCACTTTAAACTTCTCACATTTCATGCATATGGTTATGTATATTCATTCTTAGCTAATAGCATTTCTTCCTCATTGTTGCTATTGTCTTGTAATAACCATAATTCCCAACATAAGGCACATTATGCATCTCTTTCAGAACCATCTTCCTTATATTATTATGCATCTCTTTCAGAAAAATCTTCCTTATATCTCCTGATTTTGGCACATTAACTCTATCCTTATGCATGAGGATTTTGTTCTCTTCCAACCTACACCTGTCAAATTGTGGTGGTACTTTCTGTTGCTGCAATCCATCTCTTACTTGCTGGTTATGTTCATATGTAGCATTGAATTCAATGATTTGATCTTTCAAATCTGATGTACCAGTACTGATAGCTACTACATACTTCACATGTATCTTTCCACTAAGTGCATCTACTGGCTTATTCTCCTTGTCTTTGATGTGCTTGATATCAAAGTCATATTCACATAGAAATTCCATGCACCTTCTTTGTCTTGCATTCAAGGTAGGATTCTCAAACAAATAATTCAAACCATCATGACCAGTCCTTATTTCAAACCTCTTACCCATCAAGTTGTGTCTCCACATATTCAAAGCATGAAAATTGGCTACAAGCTCCAGATCATGAGAAAAATAATTATGTTCATTTTCTTTCATATTTATGGATTCATAACCGATTACATGTCCATTTTGAGTCAACAATCCACCATTGTCTTTCTCACATACATCGGTGCATACTACAAAGCTTTCATTAGGATATGCAATATTCAGAACTGGTGCACTGGTAAGCATTTCCTTGAGTCTTTAAAAAATGTATTCACACTTGGAAGTCCATTCAAACTTCATACCCTTATTCCACTAAGATGTAATGTGATGAGCTAAATTTGAGAAACCTTCAATGAATCTTCGATTGGACCCTCCAACCACAAAATATATTACTTTTGAATGTTTCTTTGGTGTCTACCATTCCATTATAACTCTTATCTTTTTAGGATCCACTGAGATTCCTTCTTCTGATATGATGTGCCCAAGTAGTGGATTCTACTATCATAGAATGAACACTTAATTCTCTTGGAATACAACTAATGTTCTATGACTAATTTTATCGCAAATATTAGATGCTCTTCATGTTCTTCTTTTGACTTGGAATATGTAAGGATGTCATCCAAGGATATAATTACAAACTTATCCAAATACTTTATGAAAACTCCATTCATTAAACACATGAAAGTTGCTAGTGCATTTTTCAATCCAAAAGGTACCACTGTAAACTCTAATGACCTTACTTGGTCTTGAATGATTTCTTACTGATGTATTCATTCTTGATTATGAATTGGCGATATCCTCATCTTAGATCTATCTTTGAGAATAATTTGATTCCTCTCAACTAATCAAACAAGTCATTAATCCTTGGCAAGGTATACTTGTTTCTACTTGTTGCTTTCTTCAATTGTTTGTAATCTATATAGAGTCTTAGAGGTCCATATTTTTTCTTTATAAACAACACATGAGCTTCTCAAGGTGACATTGGGTCTTATGTAACCTTTCTTCAATAACTCTTCTAATTGCATCTGCAACTTTTTCAATTTTGGAGTGCTAATTCTGTAAGGTTCTTTAGATGAAGGAATTGCACCTAGCACCAAATAAATAGTGAAATCTCTCTCTCTCTCTCTCTCAGGCGGAATTCTTGGCAATTCTTGAAATACATATACAAATTCTTGTAACATTGGGTAGTCTTGTAACTTTGGTTTTTTCTTTCTTTTGGCTCCTCCACATGAGCTAGATATAATTGGAAACCTTTTCTAAAACAGTTTCTTAACTGTAAAGTTGTGATATATCTCAGAGATATGGGTCTAGGTTACCTCTCACTGTCACTTGATTTCCTTCTTCATCCCTACAAGTATAAGTTTTGTTAAGACATTCAAGTATGGCATGATGTGCATCCAACCATTCCATGCCAACCAATACATCATATGTACCAAAAGGCATGATGTTCAAGTCTGCAAAGGTATTCAAGCCATTCATTTCCAAAGGAAATACATCATATGAACTTAAAGGCATGATGTTCAAGTCTGCAAAGGTATTCAAACCATTCATTTCCAAAGGACACTTTTTTACTGCTCCTGTGACCTTCCTTTTGGTACATGTATCCAATTCCACTAGACATGTTGTCTCAATGTTGATTTTCTTCAAGTAGCATCTCTCAACTATGTTAGGTGAAATCTATCTATTTCTCGCTCCAAAATCAATCAGGATAACTATAGGTTCATTATAAATCTTACCTGCTACCTCAATCATCCAAGACTGATGCTAAGCTTATCTATTCCAACATCACCAACTGTTGAGGATTATTGAATGTTGTTAATGGTACTTTCCTTACGTGGAAACTCTTTTTTCTTCTTCTTGAATGTTCTTCGCCTTTGGTTTTTCTTTACACTTGTTGATATGAATTATTATTGTTTTTGAATTATGGAGGCTAAATCCTTTCTTACTCTGTTCTTGCTTGTCTCTTTTCTTATCTTTCTAGTCCTTCTGATATGGACCTTTGTTCTTATTCTGATCATAGAGATGCTTTTCCTTCCAAATGACATCTTTAAGGGTCTTTGGTTTGTGATATTGGACCTTGTGTTTACAGGAACCTAATAGAACACTAAGAAAGCTATGAATATTCACTTTCCCATCCTTTAAGAAATTTGCATACTTTAAGAGTTATAATAACCATTTCTAAAAAAATACTTTAAGAGTTATAATAACTTGAGTTCAAAGAACTCCTCCATATTCTTGTCATAATAGTGGTATGAGAGATATTACTTCCGGAAATATTTCTTGAACTTTCTCCAAGAGATTCTATCTTCATCAATATTTTTTAGCTTGATTAGTTGGTCCCACCAAATGGTAGATGGATACCCTTGCTTCCATGTTTGATGTGTATTGATGGAGTTGGACAAAATTTCTAATCCCAACAACCAAACTTCAACATCCTCACCTTTTTTTGCTTCTCCATCAAATATTGGGGGTTTGATTCTTCTTATTTCTCCCACCTGTTCATTAAGTGCAAACCTTCTCTTCCTATATCTGACTGGAGATCTTTCAGGGATGATTTTTGAGCTGCTTCATGAATACCACTTCTTCTTCATTGCAGAGGGAATATGATAGGGTATTCTTAGGGTGATCTAGATCTTTCATAATCTCTTCTTGGTACATGTCTTCTGACATCCTGATTGTTTCTTGGAGTTGTTCTTTGCAATTGTTTAAGATCATGCATAATTTTTTCTTGAATGTGAATGATTATTTCATTATCTTCTCCATGCTTTCTTATTGTATCTTTTATATTTCAGGGTTCACTGCTTCTCTTGTGGCCATTTTTCCTAGCTTATATTTTTCCAAACTCCTCGTTAGGGATGTATGGTATGTGGCCTTCTTTGAAATCCATCTTTGATATTTGTAGCTGACCTCTGATCTCTAATATTTTGTTGTTGTAGCTTCCTCTTCACTGTGCTTATTGATTCTTTGGTTTTCACTGCTTAGATTGAGGTTTACAATTTTATTTCAGTAACCAAACTACATGCTCATTCATTAACTAATATAACCATGGTTGTGTTGTATTCATTATCAATCATTGTTAGAAGACTACACATCTCTTTCACAATACATACCTTATGATTCCAAGTACACAACCTGGAGTTACAAATCCATAAAAGGACCAACAGTCGTAGAGTTGAAACCTTCGCTATGATACCACTCTATGATGTCCTCGACACCGAATACAAGGTTAAGGACACTTGGAAACCCTAAGGGAAGTTTGAATCAAGGTAATGCATAATGGAATAGGGTAACTAAGGATAAACCAACATGCCAAAGATGTTAGAAAATAGGATCGTAGATCAATAACAATAAATAACATGTGGATATTAAAACGTATAAAACATTAGAAGAGAGACACCAATATAACTTGGTTCACCCAATATGGGATAAGTCCACACATAAATTTCTAGTCCTATTGTTATTATACCATCCAACAAAAATCAAGGGATACAACCTGCAGCGACCCCGCTGCACTTCCTCTTCACTCTCAGTCACTCTCACACAATCATAGAGATTTTTTTACAATGCTACAATACAATACACAACCATATTAAAATTCCTTCCTTTTTTAAAGGGAATATTATGGGAAAATACCACAGGTTTCCAAAAACCATGGAATAGTAAATCACCCATTATTAACCAAGTCATGACTCTAAAATTACAACATTTTATAAGGAATTTTTTCTTGAATTTTCTCTACGGGGGTGCTGCACCCAAAAACCCTCCAGGGGGAGAATCCTAAAATATTCCCCCTCCCCCCCCAGAACCCCCCTGAATGAGTTATTCTCATTGAGTCGAAGCTATTTCGATTCCATTGAGGGATTCTTCACCAAATTCAAGTCACTTTTTATATTGGTAAAGCAAAGTGAGATTGATAAAAAGGAATATCAACTGATCCTTTCCATCTTATCAAAATTGGGTCCTAAATACTCAGTTTTTGTGTCTACTTTTCATGCTATTAGGCTTGCTATTTTGAATTGAAAAATTCCTTCTTTGAGTACATTCTTTGATTCACCGACAAAGGATGAAGATAAACTGATCCATATGGGTTCTCTTAGATCCTCCAAGGGAAAGGATCGTTCCCTTATAGTTCAATTAAGAAAGAATGCAAAATGAAAAGAGAATCAAATTGTGAAAGAGAAGAAGCCAAAGTCAGAAATTGAAGATGGAAGTTCAAATCCTACTGATGGAGATTCAATGAAGAAATTCAAGAAGAAAATAAGTATATCCAAGTGTTATTATTGCAGCAAGGTATTTCATCTTGAGAATAAATGTTTCAAGAAGAATATGGACATCATGTATTAGTTTTTCGAGAAGCATAACATTGAAGTTCCAGATGAGTTAGAGAAGCCTGCTGTTTCTTCAGAACAATGTCATAGTGCACAGTTTGAAGGTGATATAAACTATGCCTTGATTTCCAGAGTAAAATTCTTTCCTGAAATATCTGATATAGATTTACTTTATGATATATCAGAATCATAAATCTCAGTTTATCTCTTTGATAATCCACATATCAGTCTCCTAGATTCATCTACCAATGATTGTGATTTTTCACTAGATCCTGACTTGTCTTTAGCAACTCTTCCTCACTTCATTCAAATGATTATATTTCTGATTTAGAAGCATATTTTTAGGCTGATATTCATGTTATCAAATCATCCATACCATATACCATACCTCTAAATACTCCTAAGACTATACAAACCCCAAGTTCACTAGTTGATTCCTCATTGGTTTCTTTTGCAATGTTACTTATATTTAATGGTTTCAAGTCTTGCCTATTTTTCACTGGTTGGTTATCCATGACCTTAGTCATCATTGGAATTATATTACACATGTTTGGATATGTTATAACCACTTAAGGCTCAGATCTAGAGTCCATTCATCATTCATATTTATACACTCATCATTTTTCCCCAGTTGCTCAACCTTTTCCTACTCTAGCCCCATATCCTCATGGAGACACTAAACCTTTGGTATTTGTTGTTCCATATGATAATATTTCTGATATATCAGATTTTTTTAAACCTCATATCAGATCTGGGAAGGTGCTACATCATATTGGAAGAAATATATGTGATCCACATCACAATTTTGCAGCTATACAGGGAACTGATTGTGTTATTTTTTCTACTATTTGGGAAGGAGTATGCACAGATCTCTTTTCCTTTTCAAATTGTGTTTAAATATCAGAGTATTTCAGCATCAAGAAGCTTTCAGATAATTCTCCTACTCCATCAGATGATGATATACAAGGATTCTCTCCTCTTATTTCTTACAGGTCATACACTCTAGCTCATGATAATGGCGTCTTTGAAACTTCTTCATCAGGTATTTCACCAAAGTAGTTCATTCAAATCATTAAAGTGAAGATAAAGACACAATTTAAGACATGATTCAAATTTTTTTCCTTGTCCTTTTTTGAGGGAGGATTTTCCCCATGTGGTTTTGCCTCTTTTCTCAACTTTTTTTGACATGAATAATTGTAAAGGGTGACCATAGCCTTGTTGCTGGGCCCCTATATGCACCTATATGCATCTAATTATTTCATACATATCATCATAAATTCAGACTTAACAGGTGCATGTTGGGATATTATAAACCCACCTCATACTTAGGATAACAATATTTAATCATTTTTTTATTAAATTCCTACCTACTAGCCTAGATAGTTGGCATCCACTTGCACCACTTGGTAAACACTTTCCATATATACCCCAGGACCACATTTATCCTGATTCTGGTTAGCTCACGCTAACTTTATTGAATTTTAGAATTAGTAACCACACCTTCCTGCAGATTCTGTCTTTATACTGCTTTTATCCCACTTTTCAGTGGATAAGGTAAAGCTAGTTAACTAGAAAAATGCTATCTTTTGTTTCCAACCCATCCTCCATGATTTTCTCTCCATATTACATGATTAGCATGTGTTTGTATCAATCATGACAAATCATTCATGGTTCATCTAATTCGTGAGGTCCTTGAAATATTTAGAAAGTGATTTATGAGCTAGAATGAAATTTGGGGGTTTATGATATTTGGTAAGTCAGCTTTATGAGCTAGAATGAGTTGTCTTCCACCAACTTAATTTTCCTTTATAGGTATGTATTCCTATTTTAATAATCATCAATTCATTTGATCAATAATACATAGAAATATATTGGATCATTCTTCACTTCTCTTGTATTCAGTCTTACTGTTCATCTCTCTATTTTCCTTATGCATG
This sequence comes from Pseudotsuga menziesii, assembly GCA_001517045.1. NCBI lineage: Eukaryota > Viridiplantae > Streptophyta > Pinopsida > Pinales > Pinaceae > Pseudotsuga > Pseudotsuga menziesii. The sequence continues at coordinate 298,710 of LPNX010686861.1, forward strand.
CTTGTGAGCTAGAAGGAGTTGTCTTTCACCAACTCAATTTTCCTTTATAAGTATGTATTCCTATTTTAATAATCATCAATTCATTTTATCAATAATACATAGAAATATATTGGATCATTATTCACTTCTCTTGTATTCAGTCTTACTATTCATCTCTCTATTTTCCTTGTGCATGCTTGTGAGAATGATCTTGTAGCTAGATCTACTTCCTGTGATTTATTCTTAGCTTCAGAGCTTCTATTTCTACATGGTATCAGAGATCTCATACAAGAAAAATTTACTTACAGCCATGGCCAATCCATTCCATCTCTGTAACAACGATCACAAGATTAGAAGAGTCCTAACCCCATCATCAAAGTTTACTCCTACAAAACTTAGTTGATCAGTAACCGTATTAAATTCATTTAAATGGTCAGCAATAGATACACCTTCTAACATCTTCATATTAAATAAAATCTTAATTAGAAATACCATGTCGAAAGTTGAGGTTTTTTCATAGAGCTTAGCCAATGCACTAATCACATCCTCTACTATCTTTTCTTTTGAAATATTGAAAGCCACCAATGAAGCCATGCAAAACCATATTTTTCCCAATGCCTTTTTGTTAAGAATAGCCCCTTCTTTGTCCTTCATAGTCGTCGACTATTTTGTTTTTCCACCCAACGATATGAACATATCCTTTTGGTACATATAGTCCTCCATTTGCATCTTCCATAAATGGTAGTTTTGGCTGTTAAATTTCTTGACCCTAAACTTTCCTTCATCTTCCATTACTCCCGCTTGAACCAAATCCCCTTCTTTCCAGCAAGTTTACCATCCAAATAAACCTTTTGGCTCTGATACCAATTGTTAGAAAATAGAAATACAGAGAAATAACAATAAAAAAGATGCAAATATTAAAACATATAAAAAAATTACAAGAGACACACCAATATAACATGGTTCACCCAAGATGGGGTAGGTCCACAAAGAAGTTACTAGTACTTTTATTATTATGCCATTCAATAAAAATAAAGGGATACAACCTGCAACAACCCCGCTGCACTTTCTCTTCACTCTCTCACAGTATCTCTCACACAATCACATATATTGTTTTACAATGCTACAATACAATACCCAACCATATTACAATGCGTTCCTTTTATAAAGGGAATACCATGGGAAAATGTGACGTGCTTCCCAAAACCATGGGAAAATCACCCATTATTGAACAAGTCATGACTATGAAATTACAACATTTTACAAGGCATTTTCCTAAATTTTCGTTATGGGGGCCCTGCCCCCGAACCCTCTCCTGGGGGGGATCCCAAAATAGTCGCTCCCCCCCCAGACCCCCCTGATGACTATAGTAGGGGGAAAATACCCCCCACACCCCGCTATTAGGTGTTATGATCCAAACATGAATGTAATAACACCTATGAATTAGGAAGACCAGGCTCCAGAACCAACAAAAGAGCCATTAAAATAAAACATTCACCCTTTTAAAATGAAATGTATGAATACAAATGTAGATAATTCCTTAATACATATGCTATGCAAGGTAAATACATGCATGAAATGCAACCAGCTCTGAGAAATCCATTAACATGATTTCAAACATGAAATATCAGATATAATATAGCCATTTAAACTTTAATATAATCAAATATGCAAGCCACCATAAACAATGTAAATAAACAGATCTAATGACTGCCACTTATAGCCATATTAACATAAACAAAACCATATATGATGGCTGTCATATACAACCAGATAAATGATAAATAGATAAGATCTCATGGATGACACATACAACCATGTAAACGACAACGAAATCAAATCCATGAGTGTGTGTGTGTGTGTGTATATATATATATATATATATATTGCAACAAATAAACGTATAACAAAATACTCATCTCGATCAAAATCAAATAGCTTCAACGAGACGACATTCTGCCCAACTATATACATGCTATGCTCATGTATCTTTTAACATGACGATCACCCTTGAGATGAGGACATAGATCCACAAGAGAGGTACTCTCAAACCAAAAGGTATGGTAAATTCATCTCAACACCAGGAGCACTGCCACACAAAAACAATTGTATCCCAGTCAAACCAAAACCTTTTTAATGAAACAAAAAGTATTCCTTACTCTAAACCACATTCTAGATGCAATGGGTTAGGTCTAATAACCCATAATTTCTTATAAATATATGAACCGTAACATATGGTTGTTCCCTTCTCAACATCATGAGAATACCACAACTACACCTTTCACCATATCAACTTTCCCTTCCATGTACACTACCTAGTTAGTTTTGACTTCCCTCGCTATACAATCCCTTAGGGCATCACCACCCTCACCCAGGATATACGAGCTACATTGGATAGAGACAAGAAATGGGAGAAGGAGTCATGTTGTGTAAGCATAGATCAATCTTTAATCCCCATTATAGAGTCTTCAAACCTCATTACAAGGCCTTCAATCTTCCTGCAATACAATGCATATCCTAGTTGAGAGCATGTATTACAAGACAAGAGAGCAATCCCTCACACTAGAGATTTCAAAGAGAGAGAAGAAGATTGAAAGAGAGCTAATTCGAATCCTTCTGTTGGAGACATTTACCACTATACACACTCTTTTTGGTCAAATTGGCCTAGTTAAACCACTATCCTAAGTATTATTGACATAAATTGACATCAGTGGAGCATTAATTGACATCATCCAGTCACACCCACACCTACCTTCAATCAAGGAGGCTAACTTAGCCTTCTCCTACATTCGGGGAGGCTAACTGGAGCACTCTAGGGGTGATCTAAGTGATATTAATGCACCTAATTGCTAAATTGATGGTTACAATCAGTTAACAGGGCAGCGAAGGAACCTCCTTTCATTTAATTGATTAATTAATGAACTGGAGTCAACAGGGGCGCCTCCACCAAATTTTGATGTTCAATTCAACTTTAGTTAACCTCATCGAGGTTCATTGGAGTCATTTAAGCACTAGAACTTGATGATTGGCTTGCTATGACATGTGTCTGATCTCTTTCAGTTGAGACTTAGTCATTTATTGCACTCTAACTTCAGTTAGGGTTCAATTGAGTCAATTAGGGTTTTGATCAGTGGTTAACTGGAGTGTTGACTATGGCTTACATTCAGTTAAGCTAGACTCACTCATTCAATTCGAATGACCTCCTT
>LPNX010686861.1:301934-318625 GCA_001517045.1 Pseudotsuga menziesii
GTATGACATTGTATTGTATTATCATTATTTCATCTTATTATACAAAGCGACTACTCATTCTATAGACCAATTACACCATTTCATGAGTTATTAGTTGATTAATCTTTGATGAGACTGATGTTTAGTCCTTAGATCAATGTGCAAGATTAATATGGTATCAAAGCTCACGGCAGGACGAAGCTCTATCTCTCAAAAACAAGCTTTTTGACAGATTTCTGCATGAAAATTGAGCAATAGCTCAAAAATCCAGCACTGCCCCAGAATCCAAGGCTTACCACTTAATAACCTAAGTAAAGAACTTGTTGATCAAGCTTGCTTGATTGACTATGCTGGGTGTGATGAAAGCCTAAAATGTGCAGGTTGTTTGACCTTACATTTCCCTTCTTGTTTTGATTATCAGGTTTTCTACAGGTGAAGCATTTGCTCTAGCAGATCCAGATGGCCTCCTCAGTAGATATTTTGACTCCATAAAATTTCCACTCATGGAAAGGTGATATGGAGATTCAGATGTGCTCCAGAGGACTCTTTAGAGTCACCATGGACACTGAAGATGAGCCCGGTTTAGCCATAGAAAAATCAAGATTCTTGAACAAGAAGGATGAAGCCTTCGGTTTCTTATGCCTCTCTATTTCCTGAGATCTTCTTTTCCATCTTGCGGGATTGAAGAATCCAAAATAAATATGGGAAAAATTTGAAACTCTATATGGAAAGCATGATGACTTGAGGGTTTACCAGCTCGAAAATGAATTAATGTCTCTCCAGCCCTCCAATTTCGAGACTCTGAATGACTTTTTCACAAAGTTCAAGCATACTGTTTTACTCTTGAAGCAATGCAAAGTGGAGAAGGAGGATGATCAGCTCATCCTGACCATACTCTCCAAGCTTGGGGCTGATTATTCAGTTTTTGTTTCTACATTTCGTGCGGGGAAGCTCACAACCCCTGGATGGAAGATGCCTACACTCAATGCCTTCATTGAGTCCCTAAAAAGTGAACATGAAAAGCTTGTCCATATGGGGATCATCAGATCTTCCCGTGATCAATCCCTCCATGTCTCAGGGCCCAAATATCTAAAGGGTAAAGGAAAGCAGCAAAAGAACCCCAAAAAAAATTTGATGCTCCTAAACCTAGAGTTGAAAACTAGCAACATGATGAGTCTTTCGGCTCAAGGAAGAACAAAGGAAAAGGGCACCATGGCAAGGAAAAAGTCAAGTGTTCTTATTGCGGGAAGGGATTCCACCCTGAACATGCTTGCATGAAGAAGAATATTGATGAAGCAACCTCTCTCCTTGAGAGAAATCACATCAATCTTTCAGAGAGCTTTCAGAGGAGAGATTAGCAAGATCGGGAACCACAACATGAAAAAGGTCATGCCCTCATGGCAAGCACTTCAAAGTCCAAAGAACTCTTGATTGATTCTGGAGCTTCAAACCACATGATGGATGAAAGAGACTCCTTTTCATCCTTGGATACCAGAAAATCCATCCCCATCTAGATGGGAGATGACTCCACCATCATTTTAGAAGGACAAGGTACTGTTGATTTTGAAATGGATTTTTTTCAAATGTTTTGTATGTACCGTCTCTGGCATCAAATATCCTTAGTGTTTATTAGATGACACATATAGGAGTGCCTAAGAGAGTTTCTTTCAGCCCAAATTATGTTGATATAACATAAATTTCATCCGGGAAACTCATTGCTAAAGGCCTTGCAAACCATCATGCAAAAGCCTATGAGTTCTCTCACTTTGTTGCGGATGCAAAGCCCACCGCTTTGCTAACTCATGGAAATGAGGTTAGTAGGCTGTGTCATGAAATATTTGGCCATCTTAATTTCAAATATTTGCAACAATTATAGAAAAAATCCATGGTTGAAGGACTCTCGATCATCAAGGCAACCACGGGAATTTGCAAGGGTTGTGTGATTGGAAAACACCCTGAGCACAAGTTCAATAGGGGGAAGGCAAACCAAGCTACATGCATATTGGGGCAGATACATTCTGATATCAGTGGTCTCATGCATATAGCATCCATGAATGGATCAAGGTATCTTCTTACTTTTATTGATGATTTTTCAAGGTACACATGGGTCTTCTTTCTCAAAAGAAGTCTGAAGTATGTGAAAATATTTCTGAATTGAAGGCCTTGATTGAAAATTCCTTTGGGCTTAAGATCAAGATATTGAGATCTGATAATGGAGGGGATTATGTCATTAATGAGTTGCTTCACATATTCTCCCAAAGTGGTATTCAGTTCCAACATTCAATTCCCTACACTCCCCAGCAAAACGGAGTAGTGAAAAGGAAGAATCAGTCTCTCAAGGAGATGACCACTTGTATGTTGGAATCCAAGAAGCTTGCTGCAAATTTATGGGCTGAGGTCTTGCATGCTACAGAGTTCATTTAGAATAGGGTTCCACACTCATTCATGAAAGGGAAGAACCCTTTTGAAGCATACTTTGGACACAAGTCAGATGTGTCGAACCTGCAGGTGTTTGGGTCCACTGCATGGGCCCAGATTCCGCTTGATAAAAGAAGGGATTTGCAACTGTAAAGCATAGAATGTATGTTTATTAGGTATCCTGATGAATCTAAAGGTTTCAAGCTGCTGGATATCAAGACCAAATATATCATCATCGAGAGAATTTTCAAGTTCGATGAGCCTCTTCAGGAGGTGGAACTCGTGAAGGAGAAAACTGCTGAATTTCCTTCCTATTCTACTGAATATTTGGATGATGAAATTGGGGGTGATGACCCTGATTTGGATCCTTTGATTTCTGATATCAGTGTGTAGGAATCATAAGATGATGAATCATAACCTAAAGTGCAAAATCGTCTTCCTACATGGGCCCGACAGACACTCTTCTCCGCAGGAGACAACATTGGAAATCCGGATGATCCAAGGAGAACCCGGTCTGATTTCCAAAGAGCAGGTATTGCGCTCTCTTGTCCTGATAATTTGATATCTGAAACTTGATATTTGATGATTATTTCAGATCCAAAATCCTACAATCATGCTCAGAAGGATCCGATATGGCAAGTTTCCATGGATAAAGAGATGAATTCTCTTCAAACAACATTACTTGGGAGCTAGTTTCTCTTCCTCCGGGAAGGAAATTGGTTCAATGCAAGTGGGTGTTTCAAACCAAGGTTTATAATGATGGAAGAAATTAAAAATATAATCCAAGGCTAGTGGAAAAAGGTTTGTCTTGGGTCCAAGGTGTGGACTACCATGAGACCTTTGCACCGGTTGCAAAAATGGACTCCATCCGCCTTGTTTTGGCAATTTCAACATCCAAGCACTGGGAAGTGCATCACATGGATGTTAAGTCATCATTTATACATGGAGATATTCATGAGGATATATACATGAAGTATCCTGAGGGCTACATCACTGATCCATCTTTGGTTAGCAAGCTAAAGAAGTCACTATACGGGTTAAAATAGGCCCCAAGAGAGTGGTATTCCAAGACGGATGCATTCCTTCTCTTGCAAAACTTTCAAAGGTGTAGATCAGATCCAAATGTGTATTTAAAGCAGTCTGATGGTCATATAATTATCATTGTTTTATATGTTTATGACTTATTGATCACAGGTAGCATAGTTGCGTCCATTTCAGCCATCAAAACTGCTCTCCACAATGCCTTTGAAATGAGTGATTTAGGGCTTCTAAAACAATTTTTGGGGATTGAAATTGAGAAAAATTCTGATGCGATTATGGCCACTCAGTACAAATACATTTCAGACCTATTATTCAAGTTTAACATGGCTTATTTTAGGCCTACACCATTGCCTTTCCTTTCAGGGATCAGCCTTGAAGAAGGAAAAAACACACCTCCCATGGACTGCACTATCTATCGATAGCTGATTGGTAGCTTGTTGTACTTGACACATTCTCAGCCTGATATTTGTTATGCCATGAATGTTGTATAAAGATACATGTAGAATCCTCATGATATTCATTGGAAGGCATCCAAGAGGATCCTCCAGTATATTTAGGGAACCAAGACCTACGACATTCACTATGCTGTAGACTCCGAGTTAGAGCTGGTTGGATACACAGATTTCGATTGGGTGGGTGATTCTATTGATAGAAAGTCTACTTATGGATATGTATTCATGTTTGGTGGTGGCCCCATTTGCTGGTCAAGCAAAAAGCAGGCTGCCATAGCACTATCTTTAGCAGAGGTCGAGTATCGAGGAGCGGTGAATGGTTGCATCTAAGCAGTTTGGTTGCAAGGCATTCTTTCAGAGTTTGATCTTGGTAGTAATTTGTCCACTGTCCTCTTTTGTGACAATCAAAGTGATATTAATATTTATATAGATCCAATTACTAGGCAGAGGACCATGCATGTAGAGATCCACATGCACTACATCAGGGAGCTAGTGCATGACAGGACCATCATTCTGCAATACTTCCTGATTGCTGAGCAAATTGCAGACATCTTCACCAAGAGATTTTTAGAAAAGAATTTCACTTACCTCCGTTTACTTTTGGGGGTGAGTTCATTAGGGTGATTCAGACTAGTTTCAGTGTTCAGCTTGAGGGGGGGACGGTTTCCCTCTTTTCCTCACTTAGTTTGTTTTTAGCATTGTTTCAGTTTCAGAATTGTACAGGGTGACCTATGGCCTTAGTTGCCGGGGCCCTAGCATTTTTATGCATTTGTGTTTTCTAACTCCTCCTAAGTATAGATTAAGGGGGGGTGTTGGAGACATTTAACACCATACACACTCTTTTTGGTCATATTGGCCTAGTTAAACCACTATCCTAAGTATTATTGACATAAATTGACATCAGTGGAGCATTAATTGACATCATCCAATCACACCCACCTCTACCTTCAGTCAAGGAGGCTAACTTAGCCTTCTCCTACATTCAGGGAGGCTAACTGGAGCACTCCAGGGGTGATATGAGTGATATTAATGCACCTAATTGCTAAACTGATGGTTACAATCAGTTAACAGGGCAGTGAAGGTTCCTCCTTTCATTTAATTGATTATTTAATGATTAATTAATGAACAGGAGTCAACAAGGGCGTCTCCACCAACTTATGATGTTCAGTTCAACTTCAGTTAACCTCATCGGGGTTCATTGCAGTCATTGAAGCGCTAGCATTGATGGTTGGCTTGCTATGACATGTGTCTGATCTCTTTCAATTGAGACTCAATCATTTATTGCACTTCAACTTTAGTTAGGGTTCATTTGAGTCAATTAGGGTTTTGATCTGTGGTTAACTGGAGTGTTGACTATGGCTTACATTCAGTTAAGCTAGACTCACTCATTCAATTCGAATGACCTCCTTGAGGATTCAAATTTCTCATTCATTCATGCTTGTAGCATGACACTGTATTGTATTATAATTCTTTCATCTAATTATATAGAGCGACTACTCATTCTGTAGACCGATTACACCATTTCATGAGTTATTTGTTGATTAATCTTTGATGAGACTAATGTTTAGTCCCTAGATCAATGTGCAAGATTAATACCTTCTATATCCATTTGAATTCCAAGAGAGGTAACTCAAATTCACTGGGTTACCCTCTCTCTCAATTCATGAGAGAGAGGGTACAATTAGAAATTCCCTTTCCCAGAATAACAAAAGATGAAACAAGAGGGGGGGTGGTTACACTTTTTCAAGGAGTGCAGGATACAAATAACTAGCGAGGGCTCATGGGAGAATGAGTAGCATCACAATAGGCTTGTAATATCCAAGTATAGTGCACTAGACAAGAGGTTCCCTCCAACCATCAAAGAGGGTGTAATAGTACCTCCATAACCAAATTAATAAAAAATAGGTCCCAACAAGTAATATTAGGGAGAACAACAATTCCTACTCCCCAAACCCCTCACATGTGGAATACATGGCCCACCATTATTGTTAGTTTTCCATGTTGATCTAGTTATTTATTAAATAATATTAATAATGTGCAATTCCATAGTCCCTGTAATATCCCTTATTTGAAAAATTACTCCATTTTGGCCAATTTTTGAACCTTGGACTAGTGAAACCAAAATTGTCCCAAAAGCACCCAAATGACTTAGAATTATGAATGGATGGGATTGGGAGGTATTAATCCATACTAATTCAGGACTGATACACTTAGACATTCATTAGAAGCATTCTTGGATTTTATTTCTCAAGGAGGAGAGAAGGATAAGAATACTAGGTGAATTCGATGGTTAAAAACCCCACTAGTCTAGGAAATTTTTGGCTTCCAAAACACTGTACGAAATTCCCTATTTTATGATAAAATAATTTAATTTGATAGAGTACCTCAAGGGAAACCAAATTCAACACTAACTCAGGTTTTAGGATCTGCTATAACTCCCCCAAAACAGCATGTTGTGAGACATAAAAATTGTAAGAAAATTGTTAACAATGGACATGATAGTGTTGCATAATATTTGATAAAAAATAAAAGGTTATGCACATAATATTTGGTTCATGGATATGATATATTATTCATCTAAAAAAATCAGCAAAAATTCAGAAAAATTCTAACATAAAACAAATACAAAATCACACCAAAAACTCCATGTGAAGATAGAGGGGAGACTAGCTTGAATCAAGAGATTGCTAGGAAATATTAGATGATAGGTATGGTATTTATAGATATGGATTTAATTTGAATATAATTATAGTGAAATACATCATATATAGTAACAATAGAGTCACCAAAACATCTTCCACACATTTTATACAACTATGAGTGTGCCATCAATACTAGAACATGAACATTGAGAGAGAATGTGAGAAGAGATAGTGAAGAAATATATAATATATGTGTTATCACCCTAGGAAACTCCTTTAGGCTGCAGCTCGAGAATGCCTAGTAACTTAAATGTTTTCAATGTTTTTTCTAAATGGATCAAGTAAGATGACCTACAATACCTCACTCTCCCAAGACATGCATAAAACTCAATCAAAAGATAAGGCTTCTAACCACCAATGTTCAAAGGGTTGATAATAAGGAGAATAAATGAAGAACTTACTATGCTGGCAGATTCATACATAAAACAATCACATATGAATGGCTAATCATAACAAGGAAGAATACTTACAATTCAACTCATCAACAAATAGATAGGATGACATCTATCTGGAATTAGATAAAAAGAATAAACCTGAATCATACATTCAAGCACAAGTACAGAACAAAAAATATATGCAAGCTGAACATATAATGGCAAAAGAGCTTATATTAAATGATGAATAACATGAGAAGGTTGATAACAATAAGGGTCTAAAAGTCTTTGAAGTTGAACCCTTGCTTCAAAATAAGTCTTAGGCTTTATAGCCTTTACAAAAATATTCAGATCCTGAAAAGTTGGATCTGATTTACTAAAAATAGTTAACATAATTGTTTTGCAAAAATTTAGGTCAAAAACCATAATTTAAGTGCTAGTCTATCTAACTCTAACACTTTGTTCACTTATTGAACTCTTTGATAACTGTAGTGATCACTGAAGTAGATCTATAACCTGTTATTTGATGGATAATCCACGATTTGTAAAAAATAGGTAGGGTTTGTGACCCATTTCTCCTTGATTACACCTTCAAAACTGGAACAGACCTCCTCCACTGGTGCTTTTTATCAATTTTTAGCTTCATAATTCACCCCTGAGCTATTTGTACCCATCAAAACTAGTTTTGTGTGTAAACATATCATTCTACACCCTTTTGTGCTTTCAATGGTTAAGGAAGTAGAATCCTGGGTCTATTAGCTGCCGAAAGCTTTGCTTTTGGTGGCTAATGAACAGCTGTTGCATTCACCTAAGTCACTAAAAGCTCTATTTTCTGTAAAATTTTATTAGCCTTTAAATCAACGTTTTACAGTTTTTACCTTTGTCCTTCCGGTATTTCTTCCATCTGCATAGGGTTTGACAAAGCAGCATCATCATGAGCTGCCTTAGGATCTTGAAATCTTGCTGCTACCTCTGCTAGGGTTTCTAGTGCAAAGTGAGATTGAGAGCTAGGGTTTGAGTTGGAATTCTTCATCTGCAACCTCAATAGTTTGATCATCCTGTAAATCCTGGTGTTGTCCTTCATAAACCTCAGATTCCTTTTTTGCGGCACGAAATACATCCCTTTCATTTCTAGCAGAGAATTATGCAATTGAGTATTTTTCTTGGTTAATATTGCATTAGTTCTTTTTATCTCTCTCTCTCTCTAAGACCTCCATTTCATGTATTTTCCCTAACAACTGGTTTATTCTCTGAGACCTAGGCTTGCTTGAGGAGGTCTCTGCCATTGGTTCCTCTTGACCTTCCCTTGGTGTTGGTAGGGGGAACTCCTCATATTCTGATTCCACCTACTCCGTTAGGTCAACTTCTTGCTCCTTTTCTTCTTCTAAGTCTGAGTAGGGTAAGTTAAGAAAATTTCCACTTTGTGCTGGGGCCTCCTTCTCCTTTCTATTGAAGTCCATATTTCTTTTAGCTTGGTTGGTTTTAGAAGTTGGAGAAGGCTGATCCACTGTTACTGGTGAGATAGCCCTCCTCTTCCTCTTTCCAGTCCTGGGGGTGGTGGATTTCTTTGAAGGGGACTTTCCTTTGTCCTTTGGCTATAATCCTGTTTCAAACTCATTCCAAAATAAAAAAATATGCCCATGCTATGTTTCTCCTTTGCAGAAATTCTTGAACAATGAGTTGTATCAGGCCATAGTGAGATAAACTTCCTATGATTTTAGTGGGCTGGGCCTTGACCTGGTGTGCCATCTTGGTTAGGCTCTTGTGGAGGTAGAAAGGTAGGTTTAAAGGGCTTCTACCTGTAAAATGATTCATCAATTTGAAGTGGTATATCATCACCCTATTATACCTACCTTCACAGGTTATATAAACCAGGATTTCTTTCAATAATTACTGCCACCTCTCCTCTAGCCAGGTGGATGGAATGCTTTTCTTCCATACTACATTTTTGTGTTCAGGTTTTAATTATGACCTAAATTCCACATTCTTAGTAATGGTGGTTTTGGACCATTTCTTTCCAGTTCTTGGGAGTTCTGCTACTTCTGCAATTAGGGTTTCATCAAATTAAAAATCTTGTTTGTCTATCAATGCCTTAGAGCCATCAAAAGAAAGAAAAAATGCCTCCGTAACTTGCTGGTGTGAACCCTGGATTTTCTCATAGAACCTGTAATAGCTTGCATCTCTGAAGAATTGGCATACTTTTGGATGTGACTCAAGATAGCTAATGTCACCTAACTCCCGTCTAAGGGCAGGTCCTCCTTTCTTCATCTCTTGACTGTGCTTCTAATACCTGCAAAAACCAAAATTCGAATTTTGAAAATGGGATTAGTGTACTGGTTTCAGGGGTGGTCTAGAGCAGCGAGGATACATGCAGAAAACTATGGAGTGTACTGAGGATATGGTACTGATTTTGAGGGGCCAATCAGTTGATTGGTACTTGAGTATAATGATGGTAGACTTTGGTGATAACCATGAGATATTCAGTACAATGATCATCTTTAACTGAAAACTGATGTTTCGTGGTGGTTCAACTGCAGTCATGGGACAAATGGAGGGTAGGCTTATGGTTTTGGTCTCTATCAGTCAATTCATTTCAAAAACGACCCTTTATTTACCAACTAATGATTTTCTGTAGTCCCCCAGTCTTTTCGGCGGTTAAGTGCTAGATCATGATGTGCCTCATGCTGACAGTGTTTGATTTCGATGGATAAGCTAACCATTTTTCCTCTTTTGGCCTTTTCCGCAATTAAGGGAATCTTGGGCCTAATTTGCAAGTTGCAGAAATCTAGTCTTTTCGGTGGCTAATGAACCGTTGGCTCATTTGCCCAAGCCACCAAAAGCTTCCTTTCCAAAAAACATATTTAATGAGCTTTCGGTGGTTAATGTCTTCCTAGACCCACTTGCTAAGATGTTGAAACCTGGGCCTTTTGGTGGCTAATGAATTGTTAGTAAGTTCGCCTTAGCCACCGAAAGCCCCCTTTCTAGAATTTTTATAAAAACGACGTCAACAGTATTTCGGTGGTTAACGTAGTCCTGAGTTTAAATCATTAGTTGCCGAAAGCTGGGCTTTTCAGTGGCTAATGAACTATTGAAAAGTTTGCCTAAGCCATTGAAAGCTAAACTTTCAAATTTTCTTGAAAAACAGAACACCAGGCATTCCAAATTTGTTAATCACTCAAACATCTTTCATAATATACCCCGAAATCTTCACTACTATGAAAAATAAATTGTCTGAGTTGGACCTATTAAAAATTCATTTATTTAGGAGATAACATCTGGCTCCTACTCGGGGATGGGAACCTCCCTGTGAAGTCCCAAGAACCCCAGACCAAAATGCCTTTCCTAAAAAAAATAATTAAACCTATCTTCTACTGTTCCATTGGTCATGGAGTTTATTTTGTAAGCAAAAACAATCAACTAACTAATATTTTACAATAACAAGGCCTTAAAGCCTTAGATGAAATAGAGTTTCAGAAATCGCCCATTTACTGGGCCATCAAACACCTCCTCTCCTTCCAAATTTAGCAATTTGAAAATGTTGTTTTGCTACACCTGAGCTATCACAAAAGGGCCTATCCACAGAGAGTCAAACTTTCCATGCTTTCCCTTGTCTTGCCTAACAGTATCCCATTTGAGGACCCAATCTCCAACCTGAAGGTTATCCACCTTTGCCCCTTTGTAAAAATTAATCTTGATATTCTTTTGATGAGCTTGTGACCTTTCCATCACCTATTCCCTGACTTGATGTAACTCCACCAAATCAAGCATCCTCCTCACCATGTCATTTGGTTCATCCTGTTCCTCCTGAAAGAATTTTACAACTGGAAGAATCAACTAAATGGGAAAAATGGACTTAGTACCATAAACCAACTTAAAAGGAGAAGTCCCTATGGATCTCTTGTTAGTCACTCTATCAGCTCATGAAGCAAAATTTAGCTTAGAATCCCATCTTTATTGATTATTCTCCAATAGTTTTCTGATGATCCTTACTAGGATTTTATTGGATGAATCAGCAAGGCCATTGACTTGAGGGTAATAGGAAGTGGAATGCACCAACTGAATGCCCATTGACTCACACATGTTAGCCAATGCCCCATATTTGATAGATGGTGCATTATCAGTCACTAGCCTTACTGGGAAGCCAAACCTGATAAAGATGTTCTCATATAAAAACCTCATGATGACTTGGTGAGTGGCATTCCTTGTAGGGACTGCCTCTATCCACTTGATGAAATAGTTTGTGGCTACTAGGATCCATTTGTGTTGACCACTTAATGAAGGATTAATTTCACCTATGAAATAAAGACCCCACTACTAGAAAGGACCATTCACTACAATACGTCTAAGGGGCAAGGATCTAAGCTACTTCTTTCCTATGAATCTTTGGCACTTGTCACAATCTCTCGCAAAGGTACACACATCAGAGAAAAGAGCAAGCTGATAGTACCTAGACCTTAGAATCTTGTGGGCTGTGGTCTTCCAATAATGATGGCCTCCACATGTGCTTGAATGAAACTGATGCATGACCTGAACTGACTCTTCTTTATCTAAGCATCTTAACAAAACACCAAACATATCTTTCCAATACAGCAATTTATCAATTACACAAAATTTAACAGACTTAAGCTTAAGAGCCCATGCCTAATTTAGAGTAAGTCAAGGAGGGAACTTCTAAATTTTGTAGGAAATGAATAATAACTGAGTACCACTCACATGAGGACAAATTCTCAGATACTTATTGACTTTCATTCTGCTCCTGAACTACCTCTATTGCTGCTATCTTTGTCTGCAGGTTAGTTGAAGTTATACAAATGAAATTCATTCCCAAAAGATCATAATTTTCTTTAGCCATGAGTTTAGCTAGACCTTGGCCTTTCACTAGCTTGGTGGGATTTACTTCTATGTCAAACTCAATAAGCTTGGCAATCCATTTAGCTCTCTTTCCATCAATGTCAGGTTGGGTCAATACATCCTTTACAACAGCTGAAGGGACATAGGAAAGGACCTTTGCATGTAGAATGTAAATCCTGAAGGCTTTCAATAACTTGATGAGAGCATAATCCTGCTTTTCAATAAGATCATACTTCAGTTCAGCATCCCTCAATGTCTTGCTGAAAAATGCAATTGGGTGATCAAGGCATTCATCATCTTTTTGTAACAGCACTGCTGCCACTGGGTCATAGGATGCAAAGGAGAAAATGTAGAAACCCTTGGTGTAGTCTAGACTAATCAGATTGGGAGCTTCCATGATAGCCTTCATGATGTCTTCAAAAGAGCTTCTTGCTTGCTCTGTCCATTTGATTTCAGCTTCCTTCCTCAACATAGAGGTTATGTGCTTTACCAACTCATAAAAGTTTGGGATAAAACTTTTGACAAAATTTATCTTACCCAGAAATGACTGAATAGCCCTTTTTGACCTAGGTATGGACAACTTCTAGATTGCTTCAACTTGAACATGATCAATCTTCACACCTTCAGCTGAAACTATGTGACCTAGGATTTTTCCCTCACTGAGTGCAAATTGAGACTTCTTCGGGTTCAGTGATATTCCAAATTTTATACATTTTAGAAACACCTTCCTCAAGTGCTACAAATGTTCTTCATGGTTGTTGGAGTAAACAGTGAGGTCATCAAGGTATATGAGAACAAATTTTTCTTTCAATCCCACAAATTCTATGTCCATGGCTCTCTGAAAAGTGGCCCCAGCATTCATCAGCCCAAATGGTATTTTGGCATACATGAAGGTGCCCCAGGGAGTGGTAAACACAATTTTTTCTTGGTCATCAGGGTGCACAACAACTTGGTTGTATCTAGAGAAACCATCCAGGAATGACATGACACTAGCCCCTGAGACTCTTTGCAACAGATGTTCCATATTGGGTAGTGAATAGTTATCTTTCTTGGAGCATTTGTTCAGGTTTCTGAAATCCACACATAACCTAATCTCCCTGTTATTCTTCCTTAACACCACCAAGTTTACAATCCATTTGGAATACCTAAGGGGAATTATGATTTTGGCTTTAAGGAGATTTTGGATTTCTTTTTAAATCACAGGCAGTAGGAGAGGACTGATGGATTTGAGCTTCTGCTTGAAAGGGATGGTGTCCTTCTCCTGGGGAATCCTATGTTGGATGATACTAGTGTCATAGGTTTTCAGGTCACTATTTTCCCAGGCAAAGATATCAACAAACTCTTTGATCAGACTACTAAATTTTGACCTCTGATCAGTAGTCAACTCAGTGGACAGATTTATGGGTTTTGGATGACTTTGGCTACCTATGTTTTTCTCTTGGATAGCAGGATCTTTCTCCTTTTTGGCAAGTTTAAAAGGGACATCATTATGATCAAATAGCTCTTCTAGGGGTACCGGACCCCAAGGTATATAATTGCTAGGTAACTGAACAATGTTCTGATCACCTACTTTATATTTTAACTTGAGCTTCTGGGATTCTTCCATATTTAGGTTTTATTGATCAATATGCATATTAGAGAATTCATTTACTACCTAAAGGAATTTACTAAGCTCATCATCATTCTCAAAAACCTTCCAAAATTTTACATTATCAGGTAGGGATGGCCTGTAATTGACTTGGATATCATAGCTCAGCTTAGGAGGTAAAGGTGGAACAGACAGATTTACAGAGACAACAAGGGAATCAACCAGATGATTCATAGCCCTAGGTACATTCTTTGCTTGAAAATTATTGTTCACCTACTATATGATAATATTTTCATCTCTAAAGATATTTATGCACATGATTCCCATTTCTTTAACAACCTTCACTCCCTGTAGAAACACCTCATATTCTGCTATGTTGTTAGTAGTCTTGAAATCTAGCTTATGAGACAAATGTATAGTATCCTTTGAGGAGAAATTGCGACTATTCCTGCACCTCCCGAGGCTTGAGTACTGGCCCCATCAAAAAACATGCTCCAGATAGAGGTGGTCACCTCCTCGGGTGGCTGATAGGTAGGATTTTTGATCTGTATGGATGTTGGCTGGGAATCATCTATCTACAGGATGCATGCCCCAAAGTCCGTGTCTACTGCATATATGGGATGGTTTATAGAGTTCTTGAAATTGCTGATGATGTAGGTGAACTGGTTCTCCCTGTAGAGTCTCTTGGTATCCCCTCCAAACATTGGAATTGTAGCATATGTAAGGTCCATCTGAAGGGTACCACCCAGCCTTTTACTCCATGAGCGAGACAAAAGGAGGCCAAACTTAGGTGGGATATCAGCCACCACTATGTCCATCACTATACTTTTTGAAGGCAGCTGGGAGAGGTTTATGACAGGTTCTTTGATGAGGCCCAGGCATTTGACCTTCCTAGAGTCAAATCATGAGAACATATCATGGTAAGGTTTTGTAATGCTGAGGCCAAGCTCATCCATCACTACTTTTGGCATTAGGTTATGGGAAGCTCCTGAGTCCAACAAACAGTTATGAAGGATTTTATCATGGATATTCAGAGATATGTAGAAAGGTGGGCAAGACTCATCCAAATCTTCAATCATAGGGCCTAGGATTACTGTGGGCTTATCATCTTGAAAGTTCACAAAGTCAGCATCTAGGGGAGTCCTTGGCTGAAGGGATTTTAGTATGGATGCCTTGAAGGCCCGATTCTTCATCAGTTCTATTAAGGGAAACAAGATTTTTAACTTTTGAATTTCTGACTTAAGATTGAAAGCATAGGACAATTTGTCAGAAGTTCTTACCTCTTGTGGTGTGGATTTGAGCTGAATAGGATCATGAGATGATGGTTGTAATGGCCTCTGCTATTGTTTTGGAGGAACAATCATCTTCTTTGCAAGAGCAACAATCTTCCTAGCCTGAGGAGCAGGTTGCTTTGTAGGGGCAGGAGTCTTCTTCATAGGAGCAACAATTCTAGATTTCAAATTATAACCTTATTTATCATATGCCTGATATAAATATTCTTCCATGATTTGCTCATTCATGAGGGATTCCTCATAGTCTACTTGTGTCAGGAAGGAGAGATTTACTTCATCCTCCATACAGTTGATATTGTCTTCTACCTCTCCTTCTTCTTGAGTGAACTCTAGTTCTTCTTCTAGCACAACATTATGAAAAGGAGCTCTGATTCTTTGATCCTAATCTTGATTCCTATCCCTTTGAAGGATCTGAGCTGGTGAGTTGTTTCATCTGTAAGGGACAAATTATGGTTTATGTTAGCAAAATCTTTGGCCCTTTACCCCTCACAGGTATTTTTCCTTGGTCTTTTAGTCTAGACATTTCAGCTGTTAGACTGTCCAACATTTTGGCCATTTTCTCCACTTTGTTCTTTGATGAAGAAGCCCCTAGAGGATCTAAGGGTTGCTTCTTCCTATCAATTTTTCCTTTAACCTTGTGAGATGTAATGATATTGGATTCAACTTCAAGGGAAACATCTTGCATGAGTGACATAGAAGCTGATCTTCTTTCTCTGAGAAGAAGACATAATTATGAATCAAAGGCATTGGCATAGGTGATTTTGGTTGAAGTGTCAGTTGGCTTGATCTCAGTAAGGATCTTCTTGAACATATTGTTAAATCTTTTGGTGAAGTTAGAAACAGACTCACGATTCTCTCTCATCAGATTGCTAAACTCAGTGATATAGTAAAGGTGGTCTCTTCTCTCTCCCCAATGCTTCAAAAATATGTCATCTAGGGCTTCAATGCCTGCTATTGATCCAACAAGAAACTCTTTGAACCATTTCCTAGCCTGACCATCTAGACTTTGCACAAAAACCCTAGTCCACACATCCTCTTGTTCAATGTTTATATTCTCAGCATAACTGTAGAAGGACTCTAGGTGTTCTTCAGCTGGGAAATCTCCCTCCCCAGTAAAATTAGGCATGTATTTGAGATAATATCCAGTAGGCATAGTAGAGAGGGGGTTGGGAAAATTCAGAGGGGCGTATTGGGAAACAAGGATCCTTTCCATTTTGGTAAGAGGGGTAGCCATATTTGATGTGGGTATAAAAAGGACAGAAAGAGATACTACTGTTGTGGGTGGTAGCTGAGAGAGTATTCGGGTGGATTTATCTTAGTGGAGTCGCAAGGGATTGGATCTACATAAGCAACAGTGCTTGAAGATTCCTCAAACCTAAAATTTTCTGATTCAATTATAAATTCCTGAGAATTATATGTTTCAGCAAAAGGAGATTTAAATGGAGGTTTATTTGATATAACATCAGAAATACCTCTTGAAATACCTGATGTATCTTCCCTTGCATCTCTAAAGGTCTGTCTTAGTGAAGCGCTATCTCTTCTTAGAATCTCTTCTGGATCTGAAACAGGAGTTACTGGTGGCCCTTGAGGGTTTGCTCTAGTACTTGGTCTTTTTGAAGCCACCTTATTCCAATGGAGTCACCAGATAGATGATTACAACCAAAATAGTGTCCATACTTTCTCTATCATCAAATTAGGATCTATGTCGTCTCCTAGGGAAGCTGAGCTTCAATATCCTTTCCCCGGCAATGGTGCCAATTTGTTATAACTCCAGGAAACTCCTCTAGGTTTCAGCTCAAGGATGCCTGGTAACTTAAATGTTTTTAATGGTTTTTCTAAATGGATCAAGTCAGATGACCTACAAGACCTCACTCTCCCAAGACATGCATAACCCTCAATCAAAAGATAAGGATTCTAACCACCAATGTTCAAAGGGTTGATAATAAGGTGAATAAATGGAGAACTTACTATGTTGGTAGATTCATACATAAAAC